>SJYA01003483.1:2924397-2939910 GCA_006410615.1 Neotragus moschatus
CAGCTAGTTATTGGAGGAACTTGACAGTAAAAACGTTGACATAGACATGAAAAAGAGAGTAAAAGTAAATCTAGGGGGAAGATAGGGAGTGATCTGAGGCAAGACTCGAAAAAGAAATGCCTCCTGGAGCCAAATTGGTGCCTGGGTGGGAACTGGGGCAACCTGAAAAGCTTCTGTTAGGGCTCATTTGGCCTCAGCTTCCCTCATTGACATGCATGAATGTGAGTCTTTAGGTTCTTCCAGAGAAACAAGACCATGGGAAGTCTACAGACCTCTGTTGGCCAATCATTCAAGTTAAAAAATCATTAGAGGAGCCAAAACCAACCAAATAAAACAAACAACAACAAAAAAAACAGTTCTGCAGACTAAATTCAGCCAGTTACTGGCCTCGGGTCTATGGTTACTGGAGAAATCATTGAAAGAGATTGTGGTTTGGGGAGAAAGACCATATGTCGAAATCTTGAGAGATAAGAGTGGAGAAATAAATATGTAAGCTGAGGTGCAATCAGGGTTGGAATGTTAGAGTGTAGGAAAATCTGGTTGAGCCGTTCTAAAACTGGAAACAAAGATGAGACTAGCATTAAAGGAAATGAGGACATTTGCTGCTGTTTATTTTTATCATGAAAGTAGATTTACCACAAATTCCCTAACCGTGAGAAGGGCCAGTAGATTTGAAATAGGTAGTGTCAACTCTATTACAAAGAAAGTATGGTTTTCCAGCCCCCCCACAATTAGGGCACAGATTTTTCTTTAAACTGTGAAGTTGGTTGTAGGAAAAATTGTACAAAGGAATAAAAATCAAGTTGTACTGGATCATTTTTAAATGTCTCACATATATTATAAAGTGTAAAATGTAATTAAGCTGTCTCTGCCCTGGAGACTCTGCGAAGTGTGTTCATTTATGAAGAGAGTGTGGAAAGGTTGGTTAATTAGTGGAGTTTAGAACAGAGTTGAAGGAGACTGGGCTAATTTTAGAAGTTGGTGTAGTTCTGACGGTTGTGTGGGTTAGGTGAGTTGCCCCACATTAGGCTTGAGGAACTCAGGCGAGACCAGTGACTGAAGGTTCTGAGACAGAGAAAAGTAATAATACCATTCATCCCAGTGATGAGTGGGGACTGTGTGACTGTTAGTCTCTCGTCAAGAAGGAGACCAGAGGGACTTCCCTAGTGGATAAGAGTCCGCCTACCAGTGCAGGGGACACAGGTTTGATCCCTAGTCTGGGAAGATTCCACATGCTGTGGGGCAACTAAGCCTGCGAGCCACAAGTACTGAGCCCACCATCCCCAACATGAGAAGCCCAAGCACCAACTAGAGAGAGGAACCCCCACTCAGTGCAGCTAGAGAAAAATGCTGAGCAGCCGTGAAGACCCGGAACAGCCAAAAAAGAAAATGTTGAAAAAAAAAAAAAAAAGGAAACCAGAAGGAAAGAGCTTTGGCTTGATTTTTTCAGCTCAGTTCAGTTACTCAGTCATGTCCAACTCTTTGCAACCCCATGGACTGCAACACGCCAGGCTGTCCATCACCAACTCCCAGAGTTTACTCAAACTTATGTCCATAGAGTCAGTGATGCCATCCAGCCATCTCATTCTCTGTCGTTCCCTTCTCCTCCTGCCCTCAATCTTTCCCAGCATCAAGGTCTTTTCAAATGAGTCAGCTCTTCGCATCAGGTGGCCAAAGTATTGGAGTTTCAGCTGCAGCATCAGTCCTTCTAATAAACACTCAGGACTGACTTCCTTTAGGCCAGACTAGTTGTTGGCTTGATTTAGTGTGGTTCAAATTGGAGCATGAAGTAGATGACAGGGAAGGCTGATCAGAGAAGGAGGGTCAGTTTAGAGACCTTGCTGATTGAAGCTCCTTCTGGCTGATGGTAAGGATGGCAAATAAGAAAGTGCTTAGCTAGAAAAGCTTTTCCAGTGGCTTGACTGAAGGAGAAAAGGCACAGTCTGGAATTTGGGAGTAGGGTTTACGTTCTTCGAATGTGCTGCCATGGCACTCGACCCCTCTGTTTTCAGGGCCTTATCTCACTCCCAGGTTTAGTTACTCCTGCTTCCTCCAAGTCTGGTGCACCTTTTTCTGAGATTAACCCTCCAGCCTCCTGCAGGGTGAAGCAGGGGGAGACTGGGATGCTTGGCCCACCTCACATGAATTTAAGCTTGGAATTTCTCCCAAATCAGCTACCATCCGGTCACCTTCTGAGCTTCTGAGGCCCTGGAGCTCTGATCTCTTGTCGTCTCGTCTCCAGTTTTGTCAATCTCCATTCTTTTTTCTGTCATCCTAGTAGTTTCAGAAATGAGAAATAAATGACTCTGTTCCATCTGCCACGTTTACCTGGAAGTTCTGAGACCTAGTTCCTTACCGATGATATGCAGGGCCCTACAGGGGCCCTGCTGCTGTCTACCTGGTAGGCCTTAGTTGGGGCCATTCTTCATCAGCCCGGGCTTTCTTAGGAGTCTTAATGGTTCACAGTATTTTCTGCTGAAGAGCTTTTTTCAAACGTGCTGACTTTCATCTTGCTTTGCTCTTCCTACTCTTCACATAGCCAACTCCCATCACTCTTCATCTCTTTTCTTAAATGTCACTTTCTCAGAGAGGCCTTCCTGGGCATTGAAAGGATAGGTGAAAGGATGATGATTAGATGGATGTCTTCATTTTTTACCTTGAGTAACATTGGTGTATAACATTATGAGTTTCAAGTGCACAGCATTGTATTTCTACTTCTGTATACCCTATCCTATGTACTCATCCCCCCAAATTTAGTTTCTGTCTGCTACCATACTAGTTGATCTTCTTAGCTCATTTTGCCCAGTCCCCCCTTTGCCTTCTACTAACCACTGCTCTGTTCTCTGTACCTGTACATTTGTTTTTATTTGGTGGATGTCTTTTAAAGAGCTGTAAACCAGTTTAGCCTAAACAGTCTTTGTGAATCAATATTATTTTTTTATACATTTTTCTGGTGGGCATGATTTGAGAGTTGGAGCCCAGACCCTTTCTGATCTGAAACTTAAGTAAAAGGAACATGGCACAGCAGTGTCCACATGAGTCCCTTCTCCATTATCAGGGGTGGAGGGGGGAGAATTCGGGCCCAGAAATGGTATTTAAGATACATGGTTTCCCCCTCCCCCTCCCCCAAGAACTTTACATTGGCCATTTGTTATAGAAACTGCTTTCTCAACAAACCGTTTACCAGAGCAGCAAACAAGAAGCAAAGCTCATTTTAATTTCTGCTCTTCCAGGAGCACAGTGTTGCTAAGAAATAGTAAGATTGTGCTGAGGAAGGCCAAGTGAGACGCAGGAGCCAGAAAGGTCTTGAACAACCCACAGTCAGGATTTCATGCTATCTTTTATTTCACAGTTGAACTTCCTTATTTTTTATTTGGTTTGGTTTGGTTTGTTTCTCTCCCTCAGAATTCTAAGTCTTCTAACATTTGTGTGACCCTGGGTCCTTTATTGCTTCTCTTCATTTTTCAGAGAAAAAGAATTCTAGAGAGTAACTGGTAGTGAATAAAGTAATACTGTTTCTCATCTGGAAGCATAACTTGATAGGAATTATAAATTCACAGACTCGACTTTCTGCGAGTTATACAAGTATGAATGCGTCATTCCTATTTATCTCTCTGTAGGTTTATTTTTTTCCCCATTTAAGTAAAGTTCAGTGTTGAGGATGAGGTTTAAAGGAGTTTAGATTTTAAAAGGCCTCTAATATATCTAAAAAATTATAGACCATAATGTATTAATATACCTCTTCTCTCTCAGCTAATTCTTTCAAGATATGTTGCAAAAACCCCCTGTGTTGTTGAAGAGTTTTTGAAGACTTCCCCATAATTCTGCATTGTACTCTCAAACTTCTGAAGCCTAGACATCTTGATTCAATTTGCTTTCAAGCCATACTTGGTTGAAATTACTCCATTAGTCTGAAGCCTTATAAAGACTTATCTATGGTTCTTGTCTGTCCTAGTGACTTTGAGCTGGCAAGAATAACGCTTATTGTGTGGAGAATCCATTCGTCTATAGGAATAGTGAGGCTGGGGGATTGGAGATATATTATTATATTTTAAAATCTTTAATTTTGTTTTTGCCACACCAGTCTGCTTGTGGGATCTTAGTTCCCTAACTAGAAATTGAACCCTGGCCCTTGGCAGTGAGCACACAGTCGTAACCACTGGACCATCAGGGAATTTCCCAAATCACCCACCTTTCTGTATTAGAAGGGGCATGAGAGGAGACTACCTTGTTTTGGCATCTTTAGAAAATTTGGAAATTGATTAAAACAGATAGGCAGTAGTAGTTTAATTCACATTGTATGCAAACAACTGAAGTTGGAACTATTCGAAAAAACATCATAATTCCTCTAAACTTTATTTTTCACTCATGGTCACCTGAGTGATTTGGCAGACAGAGTTGATAGGAAACAAAGACCACACCACTCATTTATCTGTTGGAATAATCTTGAGCCATCCAGCTCTTTCCACTCATTACATTTATGGGGGTCATTGTCATTCTTTCTATCTAATAGATAAACAAACATACTAAAACTTTGGGCCTTTCTAAAAAGTGCCCACAAGCTACTGGAAAGTTGGACCAAAATACTCCTCGTTTTAAATTCTAGACCTCAGTTCATTCCTTGGTAGCAGGTTTTTGAAGTATGGTGAAAAGGTAGAAACCAGCTGTAAAATTAAAGTGAGGGGGCTTAATGTTTTATTTCTACAGTATTTTCCAAATTCTCCCCTGACTTTAAAATGCTGAGATATTTTTTAGTCTTTTTGCAAGAGCATGTCCCACAGTGTGTAGGTTTATGGCTCAGACTTGATCTGTCATTCCTCTTTTCTGGTGAGTTTGACACCTTCCATCACTACCCTCCACAGAATGAAAGTGAAAGTTATATGACAGAAGTGAAGTGAAGTTGATTAGATGTCTGACTCTTTGCAACCCATGCAACTGTAGACTCCTCCGTCCATGGGATTTTCTAGGCAAGAATACTGGAGTGGGTTGCCATTTCCTTCTCCAGGAGATCCTCCCAACCCACAGATTGAACTCGAGTCTCCAGCATTGTAGGCAGACGCTTTACAGTCTAAGCCACCAGGGAAGAAATACTTAGCATAGTCAAGGGAAATTCATTGGCATTAAAAAGGTGCAACAAAACTTCTTTGTTGTCTGTTCTGTGCCTCAAAGTAAAAGCCAAATGGACCATCACTTTAGTAGCTGGTGATCCAACTTGAGAGGGTAGATGATGCAATCGTTCCCCTTATTCCTTAAGTTTCTAGCTTTCTCCATTTTTAGACCAGAACCAGCCCTGGATAAAATAAATCATGAAGAAGAGGAATGTACAGTTCAGCGTGTTGAGTGCCCTGAAGTACGCTTCCTACCAACTGCCATGCAAACATGGTGTAACTCATTTCTTGGGTAGTCTCACACTTCTCCACTTCTTGAGTTCCGGTTGTGAGAGCTAGTGAGCTCCTCACAGCTTGGGCCAGAGCCCTGAAAAGCCAGCTCCTGGGGAAAGTGGAGGCTGGCCTCCCATGGGGGATGGGCACTGGGACTTGAAGCTATATTTCACATGCATACTTTAGCTATGTGATCAGCCCTAGCCTCAGCTCGGGATCATGTCACAGTGTCCGCAGCTACACTGCATCTTGAGGTTTCAGTGTGTGTCCTCCACATTTTCACAAGGTGGCGGCGACCAGCTGTAAGCCAGAGAGAATGGTGCTGCCAATTCCTAGCAAAACATGCAGATTCAGACAACACAGATGGTTCTCTCTCTGGAGTAGGACTTTTTAAGGAAACCAGAACTCCGTTGAAATTCACTGATGGTTACTGGATACAAATCTATAAATCTGCATGGCTTCTGTCATAGTATGATGAAAACTAGATGTTTTCCCTGTTCCCGTCTTGTGGTATTCCTGAACCACTGTGTGCTCATTAGTTGGACCATGCTACATGGAAAACTGGCGGCAGAAGGCTTGTTCTCTGCATTGTGTTGGAGGGTATGCTTGAAAGGGTGTCGCAGTGGATCGACTCCAGGCAGAATGTGCCATATTTAGAAGGATTTGAAAGGGAAGAATGTTTGAACTGCTCTAGGGAAGCTGAGAGTGCTGCTGGAGCAAGACTGTTCCAGATGCTTGTCTCTGATAGTATTCTACCTTGAGCCACACCCTGAAAGAATCACATCATCCTTGCCTCTCCCACTTGGATCTCTAGCTCCTGGCATTTGCCAATTCTTGAGGTTTGGATGGAGCTTCTGACCTTATTTAGACCACTTGTTCTGAATTCTGAATTACACCTTGGAAAATCAGAAAGAGGGTAGGACACCTTTAACTTATTTTATTAGTGTTCCTCATAAACAAGAGACCCACAAATATAATCTAGAGATGAGGTTTTGGTCTAATTGACTATAAATAATGGTCATTAAATAATCCACAAGCCCACAGAATGGAATGTAGGAAGGTAGAAAAACAAAAGACAACACGGGTCTCTATACAGAGTTTATACTTGAACTTTTAACATGAAACAAGAAACTGTATTAAAATGTATAATTAAAGAGTCATTTGAGGGCTTCCCTGGTGGCTCAGTGGTAAAGAATCTGCCTGCAATGCAAGAGACTGGGGTTCAATCCCTGGGTGGGGAAGATCCCCTGCGGAGGAAATAGCACCCATTGCAGTATTCTTGCCTGGAGAAGTCCATGGACAGAGAAGCCTGGCAGGCTACAGTCTATGAGACTGCAAAGAGTCGGACACAAGTTAGCGACTAAACAACAACAAAGACTCAATTGTACCTGAAGGTATAGGTGAATCACCTGGGGATCTTGTTAAAATGTTGATTCTGGTTCACAGAGCTGGGTGGGGCCTGGGGTTCTGCATTTCTAACAAGGTCAGAAGAGATGCTGATGCCATTGTTTCCTCAAATCATAACTGGGGTAGAAAGGATCTGCCCAGGTTCTCTTGGGTCAATAGGTGTTGGGAGCCACTGTGGTTATCCAGAGGTGTGGGCTGCCTTCTTAGCCATATCTTGGCTACCAGTTTCTAACCAAAGCAGGTCTTAGAACAAGATTTGTCACCTATGAACACTTACTAGTTATAGAGCAGAAAACAGTTTTAAAGCCCATGCCTAAGACTCCATGAAGTCCCAACTCTGCCTTTTGAGAGCTTTGCACGAGAGCCTCGCAATCCACATCTGTCTCGGTCCTTAACATGATGGTTCTTAAAGTGTCGTCCCTGGACCAGCAGCATCAGCAGTGACATAGGAACATGTTAGAGATGCAGATTCTCAGGCCCACGGTAGACCGGAAGAATCAGAAAATCTGCACGTGGGGCCCGGGAATCCAGCTTTTTAACCAGCCCTCCAGGTGTATCTGATGTACACTCAAGTTGGTGAACCACTGCTACAACAGCAGGATTCTGTCAGCCGTCTAATTGAATTCAGGCAACCAAGAGTCCCAGAACTACAGCTGGAGCTCTTGGAATCCAGCCTACCACTCTACTTTGAAAGGTAGAGGGCCTGCTAGATTCTTCTCACACCCCATTAACGTAAGGGCACGGCATGTTTCTAAACCCTTTGCAGCAGTACTTGTATTTTGTAAACTACGAATATCACTAACACAAGCCCCTCTCACATTAATTAGGATCCTAGATGTATTAATAGGATTTTAGGTGTAACACGAGCTAAATATAACGGAGGCTTTTACAGTGGCAGCCTCTGGAGTGAGGGTTTTTGATTAATTGCTAGCCAGCCACCCCTGGAGTGTGCTTTCCTGATTAAGACAACTGACCGCCTCTGCAGCATAGCTAAGCTAACACACACATACATCATTCTACACTGTCCAGGGGAGGATTTCTTTTTAACTCTTAAAATCTACTTTATTAAGGCATTTGTTGTTTTTCATTCACTAAGTTGTGTCAGACTCTTTGTAACCCCATGGACTGTAGCACAATAGGCTTCCCTGTCTTTTGCGATCTCCCAGAGCTTGCTCAAACTCATGTCTGTTGAGTCAGTGATGCCATCCAGCCATCTCATCCTCTGTCACTCCCTTTTAGGAGGTGACCCTGCCCTCAGTCTTTCCCAGCATCAGGGTCTTTTCCAGTGAGTCGGCTCTTCACATCAGGGAGCCAAAGTACTGGACCTTCAGTATCAGTCGATTTCCTTTAGGATTGACTGGTTTGATCTCCTTGCAGTTCAAGGGACTCTCAAGAGTCTTCTCCAGCACCACAGTTTGAAAGCATCAGTTCTTGGTGCTCAGACTTCTTTATGGCCCAACTCTCGTATCCATACAAGGCATACATAAATACAATAAAATGTATATACTCTCAAGGGACCTTCATAACAATCAAGATAAATATCATTTTAATCACATTAAAAAATAGCCTTGTGTTCTTTTCAGTTAGTTACCCACCCCCTCCCCACTCCTGGCTACCATCTACCTGCTTTCTGTCAGTATAGGTGAGATTAACCTGTTCTAGGATTTCATATAAATGGAATCAAACAGTATTTTTTTTTTTACTCTTTTTGTTGTTACCCAGGGTAACATTTTTTAAATCGGCTCACATTGTTGCATTATCAGTAGTTAGTTCCTCTTTATTACAGAGTAGAATTCCCATTGTGTGACTGTACCACAATTTGTTTATTCATTGTACTATAGTTTTCTTTCCAGTTTTTGGCTCTTATGGATGAAGGCTACTCTGGGCATTCACATAGACATCTTTTTGTGACAAGTCTTTAATTTATTTCTTTGGGGTGACTATTTAGGAGTAGATTTTTTGGTAATAAGATGTTTGTTTAATTTCATGAGAAATTGCTAACCTGATTTTCCAAAGTAGTCATACTGTTTTATATTCCCACCAACAGTGTATGAGAGAGAGTTCCAGTTGCTCCACATCCTTGCCACCATTTAGTATTGTCTGTTTCTTGGCATTTATGTTGGATATTTTAAAGTAAATTGCAGACCTTGTTTTTCTTTCCCCTAATTTCATTTTAGCTTATTATATTTGATCTCTTCAAAGACCATCAATCTAATAATGTTGACCCATCAACTTGGATATGGATTAAATTATTTCCCTTTCCTAATCTCCAGTTAGAATTGGTTCTGTGGGTGCCATTTGTTTATGGTTATTAGTCATGTTTGCCAGTATTTTTTTTCCATTCTTTTATTCATTCAGTTTGTCAGTCCCTGAGCTGTATTAGACCTGCTTTCTCAGAGAACAGTTGTATGTTAAGTCACCAGGAAATACAACAGAAGTTGGGGACAGGGTATTGGTCTTCAAGGAGCTTTTTGGAGCTGGGTTTATGAAACATAAATGCACAAAAATACAAGAAAAGAAGTATAGCTTGGTGTATATCAAGACTTATGCAAAATTCAGTAAGGGCATAATGTAAATAGAGATTTCTGCTAGGTGAGATGATTTGGGGCTTAATAGGCAAGTGACGGTAGAAAGCACTGTAGCAGAAATTGTTGAGTTGTTACTCCGTGCAGAATAATAGAATGATTGCACCTTATTATATAAAGCTAAATGTAATCCCAATGTTTTTCACTTGATTTTTAAAAAAATAGCAGTGTCTTTTATTAGTACAGAATATGGACAGAAACAAATATCCATCCTGATATGGATTTGTAACTTTTCTTATTGACATCTGATATCTTTTTTGTATATTTAACATGCATCCAAATTTTTGACCAGCAAACATTTCTGATTAGTAAATGTGTGTGTGTGAGTACACACAAATTTGCGAACTTCTTTTTAAACCAGCTCTTTTATCCTGTCTTTGCCAACTTATGTACTTTTTAAATAAATGCAGAAGAGTTAAATAGAAAGAATCTGTGGAATCAGGTAGACCTAAACCTGGATGAGACTTAACTTTGTCAATTATATTTTAAAATGCATCTCACACACAGACACATACACGTGTTAAATAAGAAATGTTTCAAATGTTAACAGTGCACATCTTTGGGGAGTGAGATTATGGATGATTTATTTCCTTGATTCCACGCTTTCCTTTAATTTCTTTGTTTTCTACAGTGAGCATGTATAACTTTGATAATTAGAAAAAATGTTATATGCCACTTGATTGTTTGCTAAATTCTCATAGCTAGTCCAATGATGTATTCCCTATTCTTTTCAATCTTATGTTGCTAATGACCTAGAGGGGTGGGATTCAGGGGAGAGGGAAGAAGGTCCAAGAGGGAGGAGATAATGTATATGTGTGCGTGCTTAGTCTCTCAGTCGTCTCTGATTCTTTGTAAGCCTATGAACTGTAGCCTGCCAGGCTCCTCTGACCATGGAATTCTCCAGGCAAAGATACGGGAATGCATAGCCATGCCCTTTTCCAGGGGATCTTCTCGACCCAGGAACCTGTGACTCCTGCATTGCAGGCAGATTTTTTACCATCAGAGCCACCAGGGATATACCTGGTTCACTTTGTTGTGCAGCAGAAATGAACATAACATTGTAAAGCAATTATATTCCAATAAAAACATAAAATAACAGGAAAAATATTTTAAATCTTGCATAGCAAAGATTCACTACAACAGAACCAAGATTACAGTCTAGAAAATAAATACGTGTCCCTCTATCCTCTCTTGGGAACAAGAGCTACATGAGCACCCTCCAGGTTATGCCATTGTCGTCCCTCAAAGAACTTAGCTTTCCTGATCGTCAAAGAGTAAAAAGACATTTTTTTTTTCCTTCCCCACATTGACAGAATTTCACCTTTCCAAAATTGGGGCATATACACGAGATTTTTTTCCCTAGCCTTTTGTTGGTAGATCACTGGGAGCTTATCTGTGTTATTTGATGAAATAACAAATGATCTTTGTTTTCCCCCTTTCTTCTTCAGCTGACCTGAATAATGTCAGGTTCTCGGCTTATAGGACCGCGATGAAACTCCGAAGACTGCAGAAGGCCCTTTGCTGTGAGTATTAACCAGTACTTGAAATACTTGATAGTCACTCTTTGCTTTAAAAAAAAATGATTGGGGTATTTGCTCTTGAGGAGGGGAGAAACAGCTCTCTCAAGTCTAATTGTAACATAGAATTCTTTTTTTTTTTTTCCCAAATCTCTTTGGCTTAGTGTACATCTAGATTAGGGCTTCTCTGATTGCTCAGTTCTAGGGCTTCCCTGGTAGCTCAGCTGGTAAAGAATCCACCTGCAGTGTGGGAGACCTGGGCATCTAGATGACACTGTCACATTGTTGAGAATCATTCTTGTCACCATTTCTCAGCTAGTGATGTTGAATTGATAAGAGACTGATCATTTTTATTTTCTAATGTATGGCACTGGCATCCAGAATTATCTTTATGAAACTCGAATTATCGCCCCCATTCCACCTTTATTTCTTCTTAGAAAACGTGTTTAATGTTTGAAGTATTAGCACTCGGTTGCCTTAGCCAACCAAAGCACAGAGACGTGTATTGTTTTTTAGCTTGAATGCTAATGTTGAGATCAATGCTGTCATAGAAGAATGATGACAAGGTTGTTTTTCTGCTTTTGCTAAATAGCATGCCTCAGTGGGAAACAAAATCCCAGAGTGTCATACAACACTCTCGGTTCATTAAAGAGTTTATGTAACTGTTACCAAGTTATTGAGAGCCTGTGTATGCTGATGATGTGAGCATGAAATAGGCACAGTCCTTACGCTGATGGAACCTATAGTCTAATGAGGGACACACAGGGTATCCAGAAGCCTACATACAGACATAGGTAAACATATATAAGATCATCAAAAACCTCTACAATCTGTTTTTTCTTTTGAAAAAAAAAAAAAAGCAATGAGATTGCCTCTATTAAGGCTTTATGGGCACCTGAGAAAAAGTGAGAGGACAATTTGAATGTTGTATATTGAGTCACATGACAGTGGGTGGGGTACCATGAGAACAGCTAGTTGTGGGGGTGAGGTGCTGAGAAGATTTGCTTGCAGAGCCACGTGAGTCCAGAAAGGTAAGTAGAGTTCAGTCTGGGAGGAGCGTTTTCATCAGAAGGCAGCGCATGTGTTGAGGCATGGGGTCCAGAGATGCACTCAGGAACTGAAAATGCCACAGCATGATAAAACACAGGAGCTCCAGGAAGGGGCTGTGGTGAAATATTCGGCTAGAGCCAGGCAGACTGCGAAAGGTTTTTACACTTAAGTTACACAGGGTGGGAAGAAGAGGGTGGGACGAATTGAGAGACTAGCATTGAAACATATACATCACCATATGTAAGAGAAATGGCCAATGGGAATTTGCTGTATGACACAGGGAGCTCAGACCAGTGCTCTGTGATATCCCAGAGGAGTGGGTTGGGGTGGGAGGTAGGAGGGAGATCCACGAGGGAGGGGACATATGTATACCTATGGCTGATTCGTGTTGATGGATGGCAGAAACCAGCACAATATTGTAAAGCAATTATCCTGCAATTATAAAAAACTTAAAGAATGTAGAAATCATTGGGGAGCCATGTAGTGGGATGGCATGTTGAGATTGCCGTTTAGGAAGATGACTCTGGCTGTGGAATAGAGCCTGTATCAGTGCCGGGGGGGTGGGGTGGTGCAGGGAGGTGTGGGGGCATACCCCTGCAGGGGAAGAAACTTGGCAAGCAGTTTCCATCCTCTAAACCAGCAATCTGGTAGCCTGAACTGACAGAGTAGGAATGGAGAAAACTGGGAGGACTTAAGAAATACAAGATGGAATTGATAGGCCTTAGTGACAAGTTTGACATGCCTGGTGAGGATGGATCAAGGAAGAGGCTCAGGTGCTCAACTGAGATGAACAGTGGGCCTACTGGCAGAGTTGGCCATATATACATAGCTGTGGTGCTCACGAGAAACAGATGAGCAACATTTAGGAATTATGAGTGTGTAGATGCCTAGGGAGAGGGAAAGTAACAAAAAAACAATATTTGAGACCAAGAGTGACCCATGTACAGAGGGGACTACAAAGGAACACACACATAGTACCGCATGCTATTCGGGCAGGAAGAAGGGGCCCACCACCAGGCTCAGATGCTGCTGGAAGGTCAGGAGGAAGTGGGCCCAAGTGTCCATTGGGTTGAGGAACAAGGAGGTCCTCAGGAACTTCAGTGGGATTTTAGGGGACATGGTGTGGGAGGTGAAGTGAGGTTAGAAGTCAACAAAAAGTAGGGATGTAGAGAAAGTTGGTTGAGATGATTCTTGGAGAAAAGTTGTGAAGGGAAATGGGGCAGTCGTTAGCCGGAAGGGGTGGAGGAGTTAATGGAGGGTACATGCATTTAGACTGAGAGAAGCCTGAGTCTATTTCAATGAGTATTAGAAGATAGAACAAAATGGACATTGTTGACAGAAGGGGAGATGATAAAACATGTGAGTCCTGGGAGGATGGGAGAAGATAACCCAGGGCCCATGAGAAGGAAGGGGGTACCTATCTTCCAAGGTGGTGAGTAGGGTGAGGAGAGGATGTGAGCAGGGCCAGGTATCGGAGGAGACCTGGGGAGGCAGGCAAGGGATGCCCGTGGACAGGGCTCCATTTTCGGCATGAAGGTGGAGGAGAGTTCCTGGGCTGCAGTTAACAACAGAAAGTCGAGGTCAGCCTTACCTCTGTGGCCAGGGAGAGGGCTATTTTGGAAAGCAGCATCTTGGAGCTCAGCATTGGCTGAGTGTTTTAGGGCTGCACCCATCCTCGAGGGGATTTCTCCAGGAGCTGGATGATTCTATTCCAGATAGGCAGAGGCCAGCTGGGCAAGAGAAATAAGGATCTGGTCAAAAGAGGGGGTAAGTGGTTGGAATGCTGTCTGCTCAGTCCACATTGGGCAGAAGCAGCTAGGAATTCAGGTGGAAGCTGGTAATAAGGAGGTAGTGTGGTCAAGTGGCCAACGAACGCTTCAGGGAGGTAGAGGAAGAGATTGTGTGAAAGTGACTGGAAGGCCAAGAAGTTGTGGTCAGACGGCAGCAGAGCTCAGCAGTTTTTCGGAGGCAGAACAGGTCCGCTGATTGGCTCTAGGACATGACCATTTGCATAGGTGGTAGAGGTGGACCAGATGTCAGTTTCCCTGTCGCTGAAATAGGAGCTTAAGGAACAGAGTGGCTAGAGTGACACACGAGTCATGACGGCCAATATTGAATCACCCCAAATTGGACCCAGACTGGACCGAACTGAACCCAGTTCATGGCCGAGAGCTGCGAAGCCTGGCAACTGAAACTTTGGGAATGAAGGTATCTGACCAGGGGGTCTGCAGAAGCTAGCAGGAAGATGGTCAAGGAGTGTTGTTGGTATGTGATTTTCTGCATGGTGATGGAGAAGACATGGCTTAGAAATGAAATTGTTTGGAAGGAGAGAGTAGGCCTGTCCTCTTTATCTTGGTCTCTCCAGTGCTCAGTACAAAGCCCAGCACCTAGAAGGGCTTAATCTGTTTTCATGGAATGGATGTGTGAATGAAAGGAGATTTGGGCTTCCATTTCCATATAGGTTAGACTCTGAAGCTATCACTTTTCAGCTGTATAACTGCTATGCTTAAGTGGTTTTTAGAGGATTCCCTGGGCCTGTGATTCCTGTAGGGACCTGTTGAATGTACCAGAGCTGGAAAGAGGTAATTTGGGGTGGGGGAGTCAGAGGCCGGGTGGATAAAGTCTTCTGCCTCTTTTTCATCTTTTGTCTCTGCCCCATCCCAGAGGTAGTGCCTCCCACTGAGAAAGGGACGACTATGAAATGGCTACTGTAGAGTGCTATGGTGTACAGTCCCGTGAGACCCTAAAAGTTCAGTAGAGATAATATGTTGTGCCACGTCATACCATGGAAAAGCCCCCAAATTGACTAGATTGGACCACCCTTTCCATACTATTCCTCGCAGATTTAGGCATTATTCAGTTCTCCTGTCAAACAGTCTTTCCATTCATGAATGTGCCTCATTGTCTGTCATCTCACTGTATGTTAAAATTTCTGATAAACATGGGACAAACGGGGGAATCTGATATTATAAAACATTTTGGCCACGAGTGGTTATGACCTCATAACAAAGTTAAGCTCTGAATGTAGAATGTAAAATTTTCACTTTTGAACTACTGTGCAACTCTCAGCACTTCCTTTCTCAGCATTACTTTTCTCACTTTTGAAAAAGATTTAGGCACAGCAAAATGAGGGTGTATTTATCTAAATAAGTGCTGGATTCTCAGGAATGGTAGAAGGGTTCCACGTGGAGTGTGAATACAGAATGAAGAGCTCACCTATCCTTTTATTATTGAAAACACACATGATCGCATTACTTAACTGTTCGGTAGATTATTTCAGAATTTCCTTTTAATTTTAGATATGCTTTGGTTTCCCTTCCGGCCTTTTCGTCATTTCTGTGTCTGTAAAGCCACGATAAAGAGCTATTGTCTGGGGTCAGAAAACAAAACTTGTCCTAGCTAGCTTTTCCAACCGAAGGTCGTTTCCACTAACTCTTACTTTAATGAAAATTAATGATGTTATCTCAATGATTTCCTGATGCTAGTTAAGAGTTTGAATTACAGATACCTTAGAAAATATGCCATGCTGCTGCCATTAAGCACTTAGTCTTAATATTTTTTCACTGCACTATC
>SJYA01003483.1:2940055-2952325 GCA_006410615.1 Neotragus moschatus
CACTATCAAAGCTTCAATACTGCAGAAACCTGAATACCACAATGTTATCCTCTGTAGAGAGTTTGCTGTTTAAGTCTAGAGCGTCATCATTGGTCTATAATGTCCCCAGTTTGTAATCGGTTTAATGTTGCGTGACTCTGTACTGCCTTTCAAGGCATTGTGAATGAAAATTAAACTCGACAGAAAAGCAGAGACAAAAAGAAAATCTGGGTAAGATGGATTTATAAGCCCGTTCCTATGGCTGATAACCCATTGAAAGTTATAAAGAAGATAATCTGAGTTTTTTCTTTCTCCTCCTGTGGTTCTCATGACATCCTATAGGTTTGCGGCGTCTAAAATTAAAAATATAGCCAACTTCTAAGAGCAGAAATAAAAAAGGCACTTAACAAAACCCGTATATTTAGTTTATTAATGTGTGGTGGGTTGGAGAGAGCCCAAACCATAGGGCTAAATATACTGCAGTGGATAAATGTGACAGATACTCTGCAAACAAGAAATAGAGAACAATTTGCTTCTGTTCGGCAACTAAATCACACAGTGGAGAAATTTCCTAACGCCTGGAATTGTCTGAATAGAGGCACAATTGCCAGACTCATCCTTCCCACAAGATAGCTTAAAAAGGTGCTCCTTCTGGACTCAGGCCCCTCACGTGTGGTGAATGTACAGAAAGGTGGCATCAGATAGGGTTTGGTTGCTAAAAACTGAGAGGACCCACCATGTAACATGGCTTACAAATAAATCTACAGTCTCCTGAAGGAAAAGGTTACATGCAGGCAGCAGTGACAGTCAGGATATGCCTCCATGGCCACTGGCTGCCTCACAGCATGAGTACCTGAGAGACCAGTATAATTATTTGGTCCCTTTTCTGCAAAAAATCTGTTCCCACATACCATGTATTATTGGGTTGACCAAAAAGTTTATTAGGGTTTTCCCAGAATATGGTTCAGAGAAACACAAATGAACTTTTTGGACCAGCCCAATACTGGGGGCTTCCCAAGTAGTTCAGCTGGTAAAGAATCTGTCTGCTATGCGGGAGACCCTGATTCGATTCCTGGGTCAGGAAGTTCCCCTGTAGGAGGAATAGGCTACCCATTCCAGTATTCTTGAGCTTCTCTGGTGGATCAGATGGTAAAGAATCCACCTGCAATGTGGGAAACCTGGGTTCGATCCCTAGATTGGGAAGATCCCCTGAAGAAGGGCATGACGACCCACTCCAGTGTTCTTGCCTGGAGAATCCCCATGGACAGAGGAGCCTGGTGGTATACAGTCCAAGGAGTCGCAAAGAGCTGGACATGACTGAGCAACTGAGCACAGCACAGTATTTTGGAGGAAGCCAAAGTCTCTGTTGTGTCAGAATTCAAAATATCTTGAGGACAGAGCCAAACTCAGTTTCTCTGCTTCCGTGGTTTGATAGTACCAGTGCCCAAGAAAAGAGGATTCCCATAATCGGAGCCATCTTGGGCTTCTCTTGTGGCTCAGACATTAAAGAATCCACCTATAATGCAAGAGACGCAGGTTTGATCCCTGTGTCAGGAAGATCCCCTGGAGAAGGACATGCCAATACACTCCAGTATTCTTGCCTGGGAATTCCCATGGACAGAGGAGCATGGTGGGCTACAGTCAGTCCATATGCTCACAAAGAGTCAGACACAACTGAGCAACTAACACATGTTCTCTCCCACTGTAGTCCTGCTTGAAATGTGTCCAGCACCAGGAGTTACTAAGGAAAAGAAGGATGAGTTCTTAGCCATGATACTCATGCTGTTAAGGAGAACCTTGGAGGTTCCACTCTCCAGTTATTGTTGCTTCCATTTCTAGTTTCCATCCTTCTCTTTCCTCCTGGATTTGGAGTCCCTTGATGTGTTCTTTTTGCATTAGGAGATCTCTTCCATCAGTTTCTCTTTTCTCACTCAAAGAAAATTCTGCCTGGCCAGGTAGTCCTCTCCCAGCTCCTAATTCTCCTCGGGTTCTTTTATTTTAAGGGTCCCCTGCTCTTTGGTCCACTAGATATGTTGCCGCCATGTGGTAGCACATCTTCACTATAGCTGGGAAATACAGTTCAGGCAAAAAATGTTGAGTCTCCCAGGCAAATGTCGTAGGGATAGTAGTCACTCCTAAACGGACCTTGGCTTCAAAATGCCACAGAAATGTCAACAGTCATCCATGGCAAATTGCTGGCTTTTCATCTTAGGCCAGTGACATATAAACTTGCTATATTAAAGACACAGAGACAAGTGTGCCTGACCATAGTTATGGTGTAACAATGAACCTGATCGGTGGCCCTGGGATTTACTTGTGTTCCTTGAGCCGAAGACACATGAGGGCAGAATGGCTCTCAATAATTGCTGCCTGAATTAAGTTCTCATGAATATTAAGTATTCATGTGTATAATTACTGCCTCTTATGTATTTCATGTACAATAAACACTTTGTACTAAGGTACCTCTGCGCTATTAGGTGTCTCTTCGTCCTTCAGTTCCTTTCTATCCCTTTCTGTGTTTAACATAAACATGCTGGTCCTTCCATTTCCTCCCATCACATCTCATAAATTCTACCCATGTCAAATAAACTTCTATACTTGAAACATCTTGAAAGGTTTAACCTATGATTTACAGATTACTTGATTATTTAAAATGGAATTTAAAACTCTCAAAAGTAAATGTATATTCCACCCAGATTATCCATGTAATCTAGACATTTACATGGAAGCTTCGATATGAAGCAAATGTATCAGCGATAAATCTGAATGTCTAAGTAACAACAACAACAAAACAACCAAATTTTTGACTTTTCAGTCTCAAGGAAGTAGGCCCACCAAATTCAACCAAATTTTCCTCAATGACCCAAGCATCCCAGTTGTCCCTTCACTCATTTGTAGCTCTCCTCACACACTAATGAGGCCAATAGCTTTTTTTAACCCATATATATTGTGACAGATGGGGTATATACCATCTAAACTTGCTACCACATACCTTTCTACCTTTTATAATCCTTCATCTTTTATAATCCTTCATCTTCACAATGAATGACCATGCAGTGTTTATTCAGAGGATGAGACATCAGTATATTCTCCAGATATGACTGGGTGGATATTCCCACAGGGTGCTTTCCTACACAGGTGCTTACTGACAGATACATCCTGTGAAACAGACTCCAAAAGACATGATACAGTCCAGGTCATAGAACTCCCATCTCTTCACCCAGTGTGTTTGCTAGATTAGCCAGCAGTACTACTCACGTCTTGGCTCTTTAAAGGGGCATGAGTCATAGCCGAAGGGAGCACTGTTGTTCAGTCACTCAGTCATCCAACTCTTTGTGACCGCATGGACTGCAGCACACCAGGCTTCTCTGTCCTTCACCGTCTCCTGGAGCTTGCTCAAACTCATGTCCATCAAGTCGGTGATGCCATCCAACCATCTCATCCTCTGTCATCCCCTTCTTCTCCTGCCTTCAGTCTTTCCCAGCCAAGGAGCATATTATTCTCTTATTCTAAGCCTCTTTCTAGGCACCAGCATTGTGTTAGCTTTTCCGTTTTTCACACCCGTATGGTGGCTTCCTTCCCTTCAGCAACAATCTTACCTTCTTCCTTATTGTTATATTTTAATCCAGTCTCTGCACCACCCCACCTCTGTCCTCCCCACCCCGCAGAGAGTATATTTCCCTGGGCTCAGCCACTGTGCTAGTCCACATTTAGGTGGTAGCAAAATGAGACTTGCCTGGACTTTGCCTTGTCCTTCTTTTCCCACTTTTTGATAAGGGCTCCCACTGGTTCCAAAAAGAAAAAGATGGGGCCGTCCTATCCACTAGGCAACAAAGCATGTGTTACGTTCAGCCCTCGTTGGGTGAGGTGTGAGAAGAGGGTAATTCAGCCTATGAGTCCTGTGGACTTCTTGCACTTACCTTCCAACTAGCGGTCATAGTCTACTCTTTCAGGATATTACCAGCCTTTAAGACTCTCAATTGTAGCCCCAGTCCAGGGACTACTAGTGTTGCATTGAAAAAGAAAATCACGGTAATGTTCCTCACTTGAATTATGTTTCTAATTGTAATTGTTTTCACCAATGTAGCCCATTTATCAAAAGTGCTAGTTCCCAGGTTCCTTTGGCTGGAATTCCACCTGCAGGCCAGAGAGGCTGAAACTCGATGGAAGGAGATTCTGAAATTTTAAAGCTTTTGCTCCTCCAACCAAGGAATTTAGTTTCTAGCAAACTAACCATCAGTTTGCCATCCCCTTCCAATCCATTCTTCTGGCTCCTGGAGTTCAGATTCTACCATTTTCTGATTCCAGTAGAAAGTTGTATTATTGATAACCAATTTCAAAGCCTGTACTACTTCAGACCAAGGGTAGCTTGGCAACCAGCATCAGTGGTTCATTTTCATCCCTTTTATCAGAATCATCTTCTTTTCCTTTGATAAGAATGCCTTACCCATATTTTCAGCTAAGAATGAGTTGGAGCCCTCTAAACCATCTCAGTTCTTGCACTAATTGCTCTGGGCATGACAGTTAAGCTCAAGAGCTGATGAGGACTCAAAATGAGAATCCTTACAAATCTGCAGTTCATTACAGGAGAAAGGAGAAGCCTACCATGTACCAACAACATTAAAACAGGGCCATGCGTCACAACCACAGGGTGGGGTCTGGAGAGGCCGAGGCCGAGCTCCAAGTGTCCTCTCTCTGTCAGGGACAGAACAGGATGCACATTCTCTCTTGGATCAAGAACCACCAGTGTGAGCTGAGCACAGAGCACTTTAGAAACCAGGGCTCACCCATCAGAGTCTCAGCCAGGACTGCTTATAACTGCTGGTGCCCTGGATATCTTCTCCCTACATTTGCTGTTGTTCAGTCTCCCAGCCGTGTCTGACTCTTTGCAACCCCATGGACTGCAGCACGCCAGGCTTCCCTGTCCCTCATCATCTCCTGGGTTTGCCCAAGTTCATGTTCCTTGCATCAGTGATGCTGTCCAGCCATCTCATCCTCTGACACCCTCTTCTGCTTTCAATCTTTCCCAGCATCATGGGCTTTTCCAATGAGTTGTCTGTTCACATCAGGTGACAAAAATCCCAGAGCTTCAGCATCAGTCCTTCCAGTGACTATTCAGGGTTGATCTCCCTTAAGATTGACTGGTTTAATCTTGCTGTCCAAGGGACTCTCAGAAGCCTTCTCCAACCCCACAATTAGAAGGCATCAATTCTTTGCCATTCTGCCTTGTCTCCCTATATAGCCAGTCCCAAACCCAGTGGCCTCCATGGGCCTCACTGAGACCAGGTAAAAATGGCTAATGTTACTGCTAGCAGTAAACAACCGTGATAACCGGTAACCCATGGCTACCCATAAACACAGTGAGTCACCTCTTTTCATTGCTTTGATCAAGGCTCCGCATTGTGGGGCTGGTTTTAGCAAAACATGCCTTGCCAACCTCAGAGTCTCTGGAATTAACCCTCGCAGCAAAGATAACTACATCAAAGCACATTGACTTTCTCGCTAGGCAAAGCTTTTTTTGAGAAGTCCTTCAGCCTGAAGGGTAAGCCGCCTGTGGAAAGATGTGATGTCCACAACAGCCTCCTCTTCCCACAGACACCTTCTGCCCGGGCCAGAAAGTCAGCAGACACGTAGGAGTTATTCACCCCGTCTATGTCTGTACTATTGAGGTTACAGGATTGTTGATATGTTAACCTGGGGTATCCAGGTTGACCCACAGGACAAGCCCAGGGTTGTGTTTGTGTGGGCACCACCAGACTTACCCAAACCAACATTTTGGTGCTTTTTTTCCTCCCTGTATTATTGCTAGTAGAAAAAGGAGGGTAGTTTTCTTTTATGTACAGTCTGGAATGATTACCTCTGCCACCCACCTTTCTTCTTTTCAGTACATGCCCCCACCTGTCATGCCATAATACCCAAAGCAAGTCTCCTCTCTGGTCGCAATTTTTCCCAACTGCCAACACTTCTGAAAGGGGCTTTCTAGTTCACAACACTGAGGATTTTGTAAAAGACAAAAAAAAAATAATAATAATCCAGCAAAACTCCTCACTTGTGGCATAAATAGAAAAGAATGGCATGGACATTTAAACCTAAGATGTTAAGAGGGTGAAAAAGTGAAAGTGTTAGTCATTCAGTCCTGTCTGACTCTTTGGGATCCCTTGGACTATAGCCCGCCAGGCTCCTCTGTCCATGGGATTCTCCAGGCAAGAATACTAGAGTGGGTTGCCATGCCCTCCTCTGGGGAATCTTCCCAACCCAGGGATTGAACTCGGATCTCCTGCACTGCTGGCAGATTCTTTACCTTCTGAGCCAGCTGATCAGGCACAACCAGCACCTTGGGAACCATTCAGGGGATCTGGTGCTTGAGACCCCACCCCACCCCACCCCCTTCATTTTCTGCTTTTCTTGCTTAGCAAAGAGAACCCTGGAGAGCTGGTCATTTTTTGTCTTGCCCCCTCTGTCACCCCCAGACGGTCCCTATGCTTCACTGGCATGCAAACCTCTAACATCCTCTACTGTCAAAATAATTTTTGAAAGAAAAGGTGTATTAGAACATACTTGGATTTTTTTTTATAGCTTTAAAATATATTCCCTAATGAATACACTAAAGGTGATATATTCTTCCCCTAAATGGAAATTCCTAGCTTGAGGTAAAAGAATAGTTTCACAGAATTGTGGCTGCTGGTTGCTTGTTGAGGCTTCTGGAAACAACTAATCATTATGTTTAATGTTTCATCAAAAAATGCCAGTGTGTTCTCCAGGATGCTCATTTCGCACACTTAAGTATATGTTTGTGTGGCAATTACATTGCCCCTATTGATTTTCTCACGTCTTTGCAAGTCCATGGTATCGGCTCTATATACCTCAATAGAAGTCTTTTACCATTATTCCGTGAAAGTGGAGTTCTGTTTGATTTGTTAATTTAAGGAAAATGTGTTCTCCAGTCTTCTGTGATGGATCATTCTCGTGTTTAACGACACTTGGTTTTAGCAGAGCACACTATTTCTCTTCCCAACTATGTCATCTCCTGCTCCTGTGATTTCGGAGCAGTTGCTTTGCACCCCTCTGAGCTATTGACGCTCCTAATTTCCTCTTCTGTGTGTTACCCATTCACCTGTACAGAGAGGAGAGTAGGCCCCATAAAAAGAAAAGAAATGCCACACAGGGAAATTAGACTCTTCATACCAAAGCGAGTCTTACAGATTCTCACTTGTTAGCTCTTATATCCATTGATATAAAGCAAAATATCTATCATGATTAAGGAAAAGTAACAACAACAACAACAACAACAACAACCAGTAGAAAAACTTCAAACCACTCACTGCTTCCCTCAATATATAAAGAAACATGTTCGGAATATTGGTATTTGGAGGAAGTCTGGTCTTCTCTTGTGCTGATGAAAATGGTGTGCTGATTCAAAACCTGTCCTGAGAGGGAGTCACACACATAGCAGAGAGCATGGAAGTTGATGTCTCTTGTTTCTGCATCTCGCTCTGGTCCCCATGCAGTCCCCACTCAGCCTTCCCCTCCTCCTGTCCCCCCACCTCCTTGTATTGTTGTTGTTGTTGTTTGTTAATCTTTTCTTTTTCCTACCTCCCTCCCTTTCGAATCAAGTTATGTTCCTTTCTGCCAGTTGAAACACAGTCTCAGCATCCATGTAAAGAGGTCATTCCTTTATCTTGAGAGTATTTTTAAGCAAAAGAGTGGGGAGCTTTGCTTTGATAGGATGAGTGCTCCATCAGGGTATTGTAGGGAGACTGGTCCATGGACATAGAGGGCTTTACTCACTGGGATGAAAGACAAAAAAAAAAAAAAAAAAAAACCTTGCATCCACCATGAGGTCTCTTATGCTTCCAGGGAAACTTCAAAAGGGTACTATTTTCCTTTTTGAAAAGAGAAAAACGTGCAGTACATAGGTATTAACCTTCACAGGTATTAACTACTATTTGGGGGTTTTGTCCTTAACATTTAATTAGAACTAGCCACAAACAGTAACTAGGAAAATGCATTAAAGCCTTAAATTTGCATTTGTTTAGTATGGGGCAGCCTGTTTACTGACTGGCATGGCTGTGTTTATCTGAAGTTACATTTAGAATTTTGTTGCCTCCTCCCACAGGATGCGTGAGAAATTTACTTAATTACCATTGACTCTCTCTCTCTCTCTCTCTCTCTCTAAAAGGACTGAGAATGCAGATCAGAGCTTAGATGTATAAGGTGTCATAAAAGCAAAGCTGTTGCATTCTCAGTTTGCCTAATAAATTGACTTTAGAGAAAAGCATCTTCCCGGAACCCTTAGGAGTAAAACATGATTTGCTGATGTTGGACAAGGTTGAGGTTTTACTTTTGATACATGTTTGTGTTTTGGTATACCGTTAAATACCATCTTAGATGACGGAAACCTCCACTCCCCACCAAACTTAGAAAGTTCTTGTCCTGTGCTGTGCTCAGTTGCTTCAGGCATGTCCAGCTCCTTGCAACACCATGGACTGTAGCCCAACAGGCTCCTCTGTCCATGGAATTCTCCAGGCAAGAATACTGGAGTGGGTTGCCATTTCCTTCTCCAGGGGATCTTCCCAACCCAGGAATCGAATTTCACGCATCTCCTGCATGAAATACATAGTAGGTGAAAAGAGAAACAAGTGAGCCTTACATCTGAAAACTGGATAGGTGACACAGTTATTTAGTTTGTCTATAGAAAATTTTAGTGACATTGAGTATTTTTCACTTAGTGTAGCAAGAGAAATTACGAGGTGATTGATATTTCAAGGAGAAAAATACCTAATGATTATAAATGCATAGCTGGAAGTCGAGTTTATACAACCCTAACCATACAGATTCGGAGAAGACAATGTCACCCCACTTCAGTACTCCTGCCTGGAAAATCCCATGGATGGAGGAGCCTGGTAGGCTGCAGTCCATGGGACTGCTAAGAGTCAGACACGACTGAGCGACTCCACTTTCTCTTTTCACCTTCATGGATTGGAGAAGGAAATGGCAACCCACTCCAGTGTTCTTGCCTGGAGAATCCCAGGGACAGGGGAGCCTGGTGGGCAGCCGTCTGTGAGGTTGCACAGAGTCGGACACGACTGAAGTGACTTAGCAGTAGCAGCAGCAGCAACCATACAGATTAATCAAACTGACCTTCTCTGATACTAATACGAGAAAGTACTGTTAGGAACTTTTGAAAATCTCTAGTAAAACTTTTTTTTTTCCCCCTGTGATTTGGGTGGAAATGACTCTGTTCCTATAGAACACTGTGGGTCCCTTTAACTCCCCCAAATTGCCCAGTTGTTCCAACATAGATACTGTCTTTTCACTCACTTCTTCACCCATTGCCAGTGAGACTTCAGAACTACCTCTGAGCTTGTGAATAAGTGAATAAGTGAAAGTCGCTCAGTTGTGTCTGACTCTTTGCGACCCCATGGACTATACAGTCCATGGAATTCTCTAGGCCAGAATACTGGAGTAGGTAGGCTTTCTCTTCTCCAGGGGATCTTCCTGACCCAAGGATCTAACCGGGATCTCTTGCAGTGCAGGTTGATTCTTTACCTCACTCATCAAACTCATAGCCAAGGGATGGGAAGAAGACATTTCAATAAGAAAGGGTAGGGTTCGGGTTTGGTGTTTACTAAAGGGTACAAGACAGTCCTACTAGGATTGTCAGAAACAGTGACAGAAGGGTTTTCCCCTTGACATGACCGATGATGTTCTGTGGCTCTTGCAGTGGATCTTTTGAGCCTGTCAGCCGCCTGTGATGCCTTGGACCAGCACAACCTCAAGCAAAACGACCAGCCCATGGACATCCTGCAGATCATTAACTGTTTGACCACTATTTATGACCGCCTGGAGCAAGAGCACAACAATCTGGTCAACGTCCCCCTCTGCGTGGATATGTGTCTCAATTGGCTGCTGAATGTTTATGATACGTACGTATGGCAGGCTTTCTCCAGACTCTACTGTGGGAGGCTTAGTTTACAGAATGGTGACGGTGTAATTAGCATCACAGCAGGGCTTTGGTCTAGAAATATGGTCCTCAGGATGAAAGTTTCATGAAGCCGTGTGACCAAATGCTGTCCCTGTGATTAATCATTTTTGCATTTCATGGTACCAGAAAATGTTTTGATATGCTGGGAGGTAAGGAACTAGGATGTAGATTGCACTCAGATTAGAAAGCAGATGAAACCTCAAGATACTCATTTTTCCAGTAGTAGGATGAGTCAGCTACACGCTGTTGGTTCTTGCCTTTGCTAGCCTGTGTATCTTGAATTCCTCCACCCTCTTTAGGTGCGGCTCCTTCTACCCAAAGTGATGCGCTCCTGGAGGTGTGACACTCCTGCCCCCAGCTCCAAATAGTGTTCGCTAATACTCAAGAGATTTTTGTAGAGTGTGAATGGTTATGCAAAAAAAAAAAGAAAAAGAAAAAGAAAACAAGCCCTTAATGCAGCAAATTCAGATCCTTAAACCAAGGAATTCTGTGGGTTTTTGTTTTTTTTTTTAATATATAAATAAGGATTGATGAAGTTTTAGTTTGGTACCTCCATTCATGCCTCTGTCTGAGAGAGTGCTTGTTTTTATCTTTGGGATTGCCCCCCTCCCCAGTTTTGTCTTGAGCTTAATGAAGACAACTGAGGAAGGTAGCAGCAGGAATGGGTCTTAATTTCAACTGAATTCTTCTTAGACATCAAACTCATTATATGCCTGATTTCACATGTCAGCAAGAACATATTCTGCATTTAGAAATCTGGGAAGCTTTTCTGAAAGGAGTCGCATAGCAACTATTTTAGTTTTGCCTTTGCTGTAGATTTCTACCACCTCCTGGATTAAAATGTATACCTTTTTTTTCTTTGTTATTTTGCTAAGATAGTGCTTGTTAAATTCCAAGGCTATTGAATTCTCATCATTATCCACCAAGCCCTTGATCATGTCGGATTTTAATTGCAGATTATGCTTACATTTGCTTTGAGAAGGGTTTCTATTCAGGTCTTCCCTCAAATATATTTTATCACCCATTTTCTTTGCAGATGATGTACGAATGAATTCTGAGTATATGACTTCCCTTCTCTATGCCTGAAAATTATTTGGGGACAATGTTAACTCCTTGAAGACCTGAGTTACTATATAAAATTTGTGAAACTTTTGATTTGCATTTTTTAAATAGGGAAAATGGTAAAAACTTTCCAGTGATAATACTTTTTCATGAATGTATTAGGAGCCAGGATTTCTGTTTGACTCTTGTATTTAGTAAATTGTACCAGTTGCAAGCTGAGCATATTGTTCACTAAAAGTAACCACTCTTGAGACCTATCCTTTGCTTATTCTATAGACTTTTATTTGAACCAGGATATATGGTTCAGTTGTTTTTCATAACAAAATAAAAGCTGAAAATGATCAAAAGACAAGTTTTACAAAATGAAAAACTTGTGCTTTCCCCATGAATACAATGAACTTGTTAATAAGTTTGTCATGTGAAATGGTTTGTATGTAAAGTAAAAGCATATGTATGTTAAAACATTGTTATAGCAATAGGATATTTTAAAATTGCTCCTTAAGATCATCTGTTCCAATGCCCTCTAATAGATTGTATCATATTTTTTCTTGTAGAGATAAATGTTCATATTTTATACTATGTGTCTTGTGGCCTGAAGTGACTAATTTTCTTCTCAGTAAGAGGCAATCTGATGAAAAGCTAAATGAGTGTTGAAGAGGGCAGAGCAGTTAGTTGCTGGTAATTTCTTGGCTTCAGTAACCAAAGTGGGTAAATTGCTTAGCACATACTAGTAATTCTTCCCCTTATCTACTTAAACCCAGGTGGCTCTCCAAAGATAAATAAAAGAATCTTTTTCTTATTTTATGTAGAGAAATGCTTACCATTCGAGTAAGGTCTTTTAGAAACTGAAAACTTGGTAAATGTTCACCGATCAAGTTGGTCAGATTTCCATTTCGTTCTAGGGCATCAGCCAAATAGATAATGAACTCAGAAACGTTAATGATCTTAATAAAACAATGGTCAATAGAGTTCCCACATCCAAGTTTTTTTTTTTTCCCCTTAACTAAGAAGTGTTTATCTTTCCAAAAAGTGTCAGTAATTGTTTTCTGCTTTGATTATTCATAATAGGGGACGAACAGGGAGGATCCGGGTCCTGTCTTTTAAAACTGGCATCATTTCTCTGTGTAAAGCGCATTTGGAAGACAAGTACAGATGTAAGTCATGTGTACCCTTTTATTAATGTTGGCTAATTACCCCAGTTCTAGATGGGGAATAACACAGTGTTCTTCGTTGACAGCAGGTTC
>SJYA01003484.1:0-41433 GCA_006410615.1 Neotragus moschatus
AGATCTCTAGTCTTTCCCATTCTGTTCTTTTCCTCTATTTCTTTGCACTGATCTCTGAAGAAGGCTTTCAGAGACATGCAAACTGAGAGGGACACACACACTGAGAGAGATACACATATATATAGAGAAACACACACACACTGAGAACTAGGCACACTCACAAGGAGAGAGACGCACACTGAGAGAGAGAGAAAAACACCTTGAAAGACACAGATACTGAGAGACACACACAGACATACACAGAGACAGGCAAACTGACAGGGACACACACACGGAGAGATACACATACAGAGGGAGAAACATACACACACACTTAGAACCAGGAACACTCACAATGAGGGAGACACACTGAGAGAGACACACACTGAGAGAGAGAAAAAACAAACTGAGGGACACAGATACTGAGAGACACACACAGACATACACCAAGACAGGCAAACTGACTGGGATACACACACAGAGAGATACACATACAGAGGGAGAAACACACACACATACTAAGAACCAGGCACACTCACAATGAGGGAGACACACTGAGAGAGACAAAAAACAAACTGAGAGACACACACAGAGACACACAGAGACAGGCAAACTGACTGGGACACACACACACACAGAGACACCATCATCCAGGAAGAGACACACACTCCTGAGAGCAAGAGACACACAAACACTGAGAATCATACACACTCACACTGTGAGAGACAACACACTGAGAGAGACACACACATTGAGAGAGTCAAGACACACAGAGATATGCAAACTGAGTGGGACACACACACTGAAAGACATACACATACAGTGGGAAAAACACACACCACTAAGAACAAGGCACACTCACAATGAGAGAGACACACAGACAAAGACACACAATGAGACACAGAGAAAAACACAATGAGAAAGACATCTGAGGGAGACACACACTGAGAGAGAGAGAAAAAAACATGCTGATAGACGTACATACTGCTAGACACACACAGAGACACATAGAGACAGGAAAACTGACTGGGAAACACACAGAGAGATACCATCATCCAGGAAGAGACACACACTCCTGAAAGCAAGAGACACACAAATGCTGAGAATCAGACACACTCAGACTGAGAGAGACAACACTCTGAGAGAGACACACACACTGAGAGTNACACACACACACAGAGACACCATCATCCAGGAAGAGACACACACTCCTGAGAGCAAGAGACACACAAACACTGAGAATCATACACACTCACACTGTGAGAGACAACACACTGAGAGAGACACACACATTGAGAGAGTCAAGACACACAGAGATATGCAAACTGAGTGGGACACACACACTGAAAGACATACACATACAGTGGGAAAAACACACACCACTAAGAACAAGGCACACTCACAATGAGAGAGACACACAGACAAAGACACACAATGAGACACAGAGAAAAACACAATGAGAAAGACATCTGAGGGAGACACACACTGAGAGAGAGAGAAAAAAACATGCTGATAGACGTACATACTGCTAGACACACACAGAGACACATAGAGACAGGAAAACTGACTGGGAAACACACAGAGAGATACCATCATCCAGGAAGAGACACACACTCCTGAAAGCAAGAGACACACAAATGCTGAGAATCAGACACACTCAGACTGAGAGAGACAACACTCTGAGAGAGACACACACACTGAGAGTCAAAACACAGTGAGAGACATGCAGAGACATGCAAACAGTGAGGGACACACACACCGAGAGACATACACATACAGTGGGAAAAACACACACACATACTAAGAACCAGGCACACTCACAATGAGAGAGACACACTGACAAAGACACACAATGAGAGACAAAGAAAAACACAATGAGAGAGACATCTGAGTGAGACACACACTGAGAGAGAGGAAAAAAACATACTGAGAGACACACATACTGCTAGACACACACAGAGACAGGCAAAATGAGAGGGACACACACACTGAGAGACACTCTCATCCAGGAAGAGACAACACTCCTGAGAGCAAGATACATACACACTGAGATTCAGACACACTTACATTGAGAAAGACACATGCTCAGAGAGACACACACACTGAGAGAGAGTGAAAACACCCTGAGAGACACACACAGAGACACACAGACATGCAAACTGAGAGGGACACAAACACTGAGAAACATATATATATACAGAGGGAGAAAGACACACACATACACTTAGAACAAGGCACAGTGACAATGAGAGAGACACACTGCCAGCGACACACACTGAGAGAGAGAGAAAGACACACGGAGAGACACACATACTGAGAGACAATCAAAGAGACACACAGGCAAACTGACAGGGACACACACACTGAGAAACATACACATACAGTGGGAAAAACACACACACACACTAAGAACCAGGCACACTCACAATGTGGGAGACACACTGACAGAGACAAACACTGAGAGAGTGAGAGAAAAATACATCAAGAGACAGACATACTGAGAGACAGACAGAGACATACAGAGACAGGCAAACTGATTGGGACACATACAATGAGAGACACCCTATCGACAAAGAGACACACACTCCTGATTGCAAGCCACACACAAACACTGAGAATCAGACAAACTCACGCTGAGTGAGACAACACACTGAGAGAGACACACATATTGAGAGAGTCAAAACACACTGAGAGACACACAGAGACATGCAAACTGAGAGGGACACACACACTGAGACACATATACATACAGTGGGAGAAACACACACACACACTAAGAACCAGGCATAGTCACAATGGCAGAGACACACTGATAGAGACACACAGAGAGAGAGAAACACAATGAGAGAGACATCTGAGAGAGACACACACTGAGAGAGAGAGAGAAAAACACACTGAGAGACACACACTGAGACACACAGATACAGGCAAACTGAGAGGGACACACACATTGTGAAACACCCTCATCCAGGAAAAGACACACACTCCTGAGAGCAAAACACACACACATTGAGAATCAGACACACTCACACTGAGAGAGATACATACTGAGAGAGACACACAATGAGAGAGAGTCAAAACACACTCAGAGACACACACAGAGACATGCAAACTGAGAGGGACACACACACTGAGAGACATACACATACAGTGGGAAAAACACACCCACACAATAAGAACCAGGCACACTCACAATGAGAGAGACACACTGACAGAGACACACAATGAGAGACAGAGAAAAACACACTGAGAGACACACATACTGAGAGACAGACAGAGACACAAGAGACAGGCAAAATGATTGGGACACACACAATGAGAGACACCCTCATCGACGAAGAGACACACACTTCTGATTGCATGCCACACACAAACACTGAGAATCAGACAAACTCACGCTCAGTGAGACAACACACTGAGAGACACACACACATTGAGAGAGTCAAAACACACTGAGAGACACAGAGAGACATGCAAACTGAGAGGGACACACACACTGAGACACATATACATACAGTGGTAGAAACACACACACACACTAAGAACTAGGCACACTCACAATGAGAGAGACACACTGAGATAGAAACACACTGAGAGAGAGAGTGAAAAACACACTGAGAGACGAACATACTGAGAGACACACACAGAGATACACAGAGACAGGCAACCTGAGAGGGACACACACTGAGAGGGACACACACTGAGAGGGACACCCTCATCCAGGAAGAGACACACACTCCTGAGATCCAGACACATACACACACAGTAAGGTAGAGAAAAACTTAAACACAGAGAGCGAGACACACATTCACACACTGAGAGAGACATACAAACACTGAGAGAGGCTCAGGCACAACTTAGAGGGAGAGACACATACATTGAGCAACATACACAGACACTCCGAAAGACATTCACAACACTGAGGCAGACACATAATGAGACAGAAACAGACACATGGAGAGAAACACACACTGGGAGACTCACAGAGACATTCTGAGAGTCATCCAGAGACACACACACTGAAAGGAACACACACACACTGAGAATTAGCCACGCACACAGAGAGAGACAGATAAACACAAACACACACACTGAGAAAGACACACACAAGACAAAGACACCCACTGTGGAAGAGTGAAAACACAACATACAGAGACATACATACACTGAGAGACAGAGGCTCATCCACACTGAGAAGGAGAAACACACTGTGAGAGACACAGGTACTGAGAGAATCAAACACACTGAGAGACACAAACAGTGTGAGCCACACACAGTGACACATAGAGACACACACAGACACACACACACACTGAGGACATACACATACAGAGATAGACTCATGCACACACTGAGAGAGAGACATCCACACTGAGAGAGAAACACACCCTGAGAGACACACATTCTGAGAGAGACTTAAACTCTTCGGGAGTCACAAACACTGAGAGACACACACAGAGACACATAAGACACACAACAGAAAGACACACGCACTGAGAGTCATCCACCTACAGAGAGAGACACATGCACACTGACACACACACACACTCAGAACCAGACACACTCACTGAGAGAGAAACACACAGAAACACAAACACTCAATTAAGTGTGTGTGTCCCTCGGAGTTTGCATGTCTCTGTGTGTCTCTCAGTGTGTTTTGACTCTCTCAATGCGTGTGTCTCTCTAGGTGTCTTGTCTCTCTCAGTGTGAGTGTATCTGTCAAAACACACTGAGAGACACACAGAGACATGCAAACACAGAGGGACACACACACTGAGAGACATTCACATACAGAGGGAGAAACATGCACACTAAGAACCAGGCACGCTCACAATGAAAGACACACACTGAGAGAGAGAGAAAAACACAATGAGAGAGACCCACTGAGAGAGACAAACACTAAGAGAGAGACGCACTGACGGAGATAAAAAAAAAAAAAAAACACTGAGAGACACACACAGAGACACACAGAGACAAGCCAACTGACAGGGACACGCAAACTGAGACACATACACATACACATACAGTGGGAAAAACACACACATACTAAGAACCAGGTACACTCACAATGAGGGAAGCACACTGACAGAGACACAAACTGAGAGAGAGAGAAAAACACAGTGAGAGAGACACACCGAGAGAGACACACACTGAGAGAGAGAAAAAAACACACTGAGAGAAACACATACTGAGACACACACACACACAGAGACAGGCAAACTGACTTGGATACACATACCCAGAAACACCCTCATCCAGAAAGAGACACACACTCCTGAGAGCAAGACACACAAACACTGAGAATCAGACACACTCACACTGAGAGAGACAACAAACTGAGAGAGACACACACCTTGAGAGAGTCAAAACATACTGAGAGACACACAGAGACATGTAAACTGAGAGGGACACACACTGAGAGACATACACATACAGTGGGAAAAAAACACACACACTAAGAACAAGGCACATTCACAATGAGAGAGACACATTGACAGAGACACACAATGAGAGACAGAGAAAAACAAAATGAGAGAGATGTCTGAGGGAGACACAGTCTGAGAAAGAGAGAAAAACACAGTGAGACACACACAGAAAAACACACAGACAGAGGCAAACTGAGAGGGACACACACATTGAGAGACAGCCTCACTCAGAAAGAGACACTCACTCCTGAGAGCAAGACACACACACACACACACACACACACACACACACACTGAGAATCAGACACACTCACACTGAGAGAGACACACAGACTGAGAGACACACACACACACTGAGAGAGTCAAAACACACTGAGAGACACGCAGAGACATGGAAACTGAGTGGGACAAACACACTGAGAGACATACACATACAGTGGGAAAAACAGACACACACACTAAGAATTAGGGATTTTCACAATGAGAGAGACACACTGTCAAAGACACACAATGAGAGATAGAGAAAAACACAATGAGAGAGACATCTGAAGGAAACGCACACGGAGAAAGAGAGAAAAACACACCGAGAGACACACAGAGACATGCAAACTGAGAAGGACACACACACTGAGAGACATACACACACAGTGGGAGAAACACAAACACACAGTAAGAACCATGCACACTCACAATGAGAGAGACACACTGACAGACACACTGACAGAGAGACACACAGAGAGAGAACAAAACACAATGAGAAGGACATCAGAGAGAGCCACACACTGAGAGAGAGAGAAAAACACACTGAGAGACTCACATACTGAGAGACAGACAGAGACACACAGAGACAGACAAACTGATTGGGACACACACAGTGAGAGACACCTTCATCCAGGAAGAGACACAGACTCCTGATTGCAAGACACACACAAACACTGAGAATCAGACAAACTCATGCTGAGTGAGACAACACACTGAGAGACACATACACATTGAGAGAGTCAAAACACACTGAGAGACACACAAAGACATGCAAACTGAGAGGGACACGCATACTGAGACACATACACATAGAGTGGGAGAAACACACACACAAACACTAAGAACCAGGCTTAGTTACAATGGCAGAGACACACTGACAGAGACACACACACACAGAAACACAATGAGAGAGACATCTGAGAGAGACACACACTGAGAGAGAGAGAGAAAAACACACTGAGAGACACACACTGAGACACACAGAGACAGGCAAACTGAGAGGGACACACACACTGTGAGACTCCCTCATCCAGGAAAGACACACACTCCTGAAAGCAAAACACACTCACTCTGAGAATCAGACACATTCACACTGAGAGAGACACACACTCAGACACACACAATGAGAGAGAGTCAAAACACACTGAGAGAGAGTGAAAAACACACTGAGAGAGAAACACACGGAGAGAGACACACAAAATGAGAGACACACACAGAGATACACAGACAGGCAAACTGAGAGGGACACCCTCATCCTGGAAGAGACACATACTCCTGAGATCCAGACACACACACACACTAAAGTAGAGATAAACACAGAGAGCAAGACACACATTCACACACTGAGAGAGACACACAAACACTGAGAGAGACTCAGGGACAACTTAGAGGGAGAGACACACACATTGAGCAACATACAAAGACACTCCGAAAGATATCCACAACACTGAGGCAGACACACAATGAGACAGAAACAGACACATGGACAGATACACACACTGGGAGACTCAAGAGACATTCTGAGAGTCACACAGAGACACACACACTGAAAGGAACACACACACACAGAATTAGCCATGCACACAGAGAAAGAAGGCAGACACACACACACACACTGAGAAAGACACACACAAGTGAGACACCCACTGTGAATGAGTGAACACACAACATACAGAGACATGCACACACTGAGAGACACACACACTGAGAGACAGAGGCTCATCCACACTGAGAAGGAGAAACACACTGTTAGAGACACAGGTACTGAGAGAATCAAACACACTGAGAGACACAAACAGTGTGAGCCACACACAGTGACACATAGAGACACACACAAACACACACACACACTGAGGACATACACATACAGAGAGAGACTCATACACCCACTGAGAGAGAGACATCCACACCGAGAGAGAGAAACACACCTTGAGAGACACACATTCTGAGAGAGACTTAAACACTTCGGCAGAGTCACTAACACTGAGAGACACACACAGAGACACACAACGGACAGACACACACACTGAGAGTCATACACATACACAGAGAGACATACACGCACACTGACACACACACACACAGTCAGAACCAGACACACTCACTGAGAGAGAAACACACAGAGACATGCAGGGAGAAAGGCACACACATTGAGAAACACAAACACACTGAGAGACACACTCACACTGAGAGAGATACACACAGTATATGAGAGTAGACACACACACTGTGGAAGACTGAACACAAAACATACAGAAACACACACTCGTTGAGAATGACACAGACACATTGAGAGAGACATCTACAATGAGAGAGAGATACACACTGAGACACACCAAGAGACACCTAGAGACACACACACTGAGAGAAACATGCACTGAGACATATATATACAGAAAGACACACACACTGCTAGACGCATGCGGGGAGCCACCCCTGTCCAAGGGGGCTTCCAGCCCAAGGCATAGCTCAGCGAGCTTCCTTATCTTAAGGGCCTGGGCTGGAGGCATGGCTCTGGGAGCTGCCTTATCTTAAGGGCCTGTGGGAACACAGGCATAGCTCTCTGTCCCGCCACCCCTGATTAGTCCTTGAGGCCTGGGAAACAACTCTTGCCTTGACCTGATTCCCTGAGTTTAGCAAACTGTTACCTTAGTCATTAACTACCCACTTCTTAGAATGTACGCTTTAGGCTTATGGGAAAATCAAGAGACAGGTGCGTAATCGCCAAAGAATTTTTACTTTACTCCCTTCTCTTTCTTAAATGCTATGTACTCAATAAAGACTTTGTCAGTTGCATGAAAACCTGCCTCATGGTTAATTGCTTCTGAACCTCTCGACCCCATCTTTTCTTTCTTCTTTATTTCTCAGCCTCATTGCCCTTCTTCAGGACCGTTCAACTTTGCCGGCTGGCACCGGCAGACACACAGACACTGAGATAGACATACACACTGAGAGTCACACACCCTGCGAGACCCACACAGAGACACAGAGACAGACATTGAGACACACACACACTGAGAGACATACACATACATAGAGAGAGACACAGACTGAGNGTTTTCTGTGAGTATGGTTTCAGTGTGTCTGCCCTCTGATGCCCTCTTGCAACTCCTACCATCTTACTTTGGTTTCTCTCACCTTGGGCGTGGGGTATCTCTTCATGGCTGCTCCAGCAAAGCAGTTCCTTACCTTGGACGAGGGGTATCTCCTCACCACCTCTCTTCCTGACCTTCCACGTGGGATAGCTCCTCTAGGCCCTCCTGCGCCCACGCATTTCATACAAAGATGGGCACAATAAAGGACAGAAATGGTAGAGACCTAACAAAAGCAGAAGATATTAAGAAGAGGTGGCAACAATACACAGGAGAACTGTACCAAAAAGATCTTCATGAACCAGATAACCATGATGGTGTGATCACTTACCTAGAGCCAGACATCCTGGAATGTGAAGCCAAGGGGCCCTGCGGATGCATCACTACAAACAAAGCTATCGGAGGTGATGTAATTCCAGTTGAGCTATTTCAAATCCTAAAAGACAGTACTGTTAAGGTGCTGCACTCTATATGCCAGCAAATTTGGAAAACTCAGCTGTGGCACAGGACTAGAAAAGGTTGTCAGTTTTCATTCCAATCTCAAAGAAGGGCAATGCCAAAGAATGTTTAAATTACCACACAATTGCACTTATCTCACATGCTAGCAAAGTAATGCTCAAAATTCTCTAAGCCAGGCTTCAACAGTACATGAGTCGTGAACGTCCAAATGTTCAAGATGGATTTAGAAAAGGCAGAGGAAAGAGAGGCAAAATTGCCAGCATCTGTTGGATCATCAAAAAGACTCGGGTGTATACTTGGGAGCAAAATAACTAGTTGTAGGACATGTATATCAAAACCATTACTGGTATAAACAAATTATTCCCCATAGTTATTGTGCTGACATACTTATTGCCCAATATCCTTATCATATGTTCTCAGACTTTAACATTTTTGCCAGTCTCATAAGTATGAAATGGCATTTTATTTCACATTTTTCCATTTCTTTCTGAAGTTGGCCATCTATGTTTATATTACTGGCTTATAATATTTGCATTTCTCCTTTAGTGAATTGTCCTTATATATATTTAAATATATCTTTTTCAAATTCCACTGACTGTTTGACTACATTTAAAAAATTGATTTCAGAAAAAAATCTTTATACAGTCTTGACATTAATGATTTACTTTGCCAAAGCCTTAGGCCAATTGATGCTTTTGAACTGTGTGGAGAAGACATTTGAGAGTCCTTTGGACTGCAAGGAGATCCCACCAATCCATCCTGAAAGAAATCAGTCCTGAAGATTCTTTGGAAGGACTGATGCTGAAACTGAAACTCCAATACTCTGGCCACCTGATGTGATGAATTGACTCAAAAAAACTCTGATGCTGGGAAAGACTGAAAGAGGGAAGAGAAGGGGATGACAGGATGAAATGGTTGGATGGCATCACTGATCGGATGGACATGAGTTTGAGCAAGTTCTGGGAGTTGGTGATGGACAGGGAGACATGGCGTGCTGCAGTCAGTCCATGGGGTTGCAGAGAGTTGGACATGACTGAGTGACCGAACTGAAATAGAAAATCTGCATGGTCTTGGGTTTGTCCTGTGTATCATGAGCTTTTGAGTTTTAACACACAACCTGTCAGTCCATAAAATAAAAATATTGTGGACTTTGTAAAATTAAAGAGTTCTATTCTGAAAGACTTTATTCAGAAAATCAAGAAAATAATCCCACTTAAAATTGCATCTCCCAGCAAAACTAGGAAGTCAACCAAGGACTTCAAAGACCTACAAGCTAAAAACTGCAAGACACTGATCAATGCAACTGAACAACACAAAGATATATCCCAAGCTAATGGGTGAAAATTTCGTTAAGATGTCCATTCTAACCAAAGCAATGTACACATTCATGCGATCACTATCAACATTTCAGTGACATTTTTCAGATAAACAAAAGCAATCTTAACATGTGTGTGGAGTCACAAAAGACTCAGAAAACCCCAAGTGATCCTGAGAAAGGAGAACATGCTGGTGTTATCTCCCTCCTTGACTTCAATCAGCATTATGCACCTAAAGGCACCACAGGATGTGTGGAACTGGCTCAGAGACAGGCACAGAGATCAGAGAGCTCAAAAATAAATCTACAGGCAAAGCATGTGGTTAGTTACTTCACAAGAAAGGAGTCAAAACACACACCCAAGAAAGGGAAGTCCCCTCAATAAACTATGCTGGGGAAAATGGATACCATACACCAAGGAACAACACTGGACATCACTATATACCACAGACAAAAACTGACTAAAAACCCACAGCTTTCCACATCAAGCCCTAACAGTCCTGAGTCCTCCGAAGACAGACACTCAGCAACAGCCACACACAGAAAGCTTCTTCCCAATTTTCCTCACCTTGTCCTTCAGTGGCACCACCTTCCTGCAGGTCCTGAGGAAATCAGACTCCTCTCAGACTCAACAGAATCCCACAATGTACCAAAGATGAAGCCCCAGCAGGCCCTGAGGAACCCAGGCTCCTAACAGCCTGAACTGAAGCCCACAGTGTCCCAAAGCTATAATGTGTCCTGAGGGGCCAGACTCCCATCATCCTGGATTGAACTCCAAAATGTAGCCAAGCTGAAACCCCACCGGATCCTGAGAAGACCAGATTTCCATCAGCTTGAACTGAACCCCACAATGTACCAACGTTAAAGCTCCAGTGGGTCCTCCATGGCCAGAGTCCCATCTCACTGAACTGAACCCCACAAAGTCCCAAAGCTGAAAACCCAGTGGGTCCTGGAAAGACTAGACTTCTGTCAGACTGAACTGAACCCCAGAAAGTCCTAAATCTGAAGCACCAGCAGGTCCTGAGGAGGCCAGACTTCCATCACCCTGGATTGAATCCCAAAATGTATCAAAGCTGAAACTCCAGTTGGCCCTGAGAAGACCAGACTCCTGTCAGCTTGAACTGAACACCACAATGTTTCTAAGTCAAAGCCCCAGTGGCTCCTCAGTGGCCATACTCCCATCTCCCTGAACTGAACCCCACAATGTCCCAAAGTTGAAATCCCAGTGGGTTCTGAAAATACAAGACTCCTGTAAGCTTGAACTGAACCCCACAAAGTCCCAAAGCTGAAGATCCAGCAGGTCCTGAGGAGACCAGACTCCCATCAGCCTGAGCTAACCCCACAATGTCCCAAATCCAAAGCCATAATGGGTCCTGAGTGACCAGACTCCCATCACCATAGATTGAACCCCAAAATGTATCAAGGCTGAAACACCAGTGGGTCCTGAGGAGACCAGGCTCCCATCAGACTGAACTGAATCCCACAATGTCCCAAAGCCAAAGCCCCAATGGGTCCTCAATGACTAGAACCCTGTCAGCCTGAACTGAACCCCACAAAGTCCCAAAGCTGAAACACCAATAAGTCCTGAGGAGACCCATCTCCTATCAGCCTGAAGTGAACTCCACAATGTTCCAAAGCCAAAACCCAAGCAGGTCCTGAGGAGACCAGGCTGCCTGTTTCCCTGAACTGAACCCCATAAAGTCCCAAAGCTGAAATCACATGGGTCCTGTGGTGACCCATCTCCTGTCAGCCTGAGCTGAACTTCACACCGTCCCTAAGCTGAAGTCCTAGTGGGTCCTGAGGAAACCAGAGTCCTGTCAGCGGCCACCCACAGCCACTGGAAGTGCTCCAGCAGAGTGGGGAGTTCCCCTAGGGGTGAAGGGAGTGTCAGGGACACGGGCTATGCATTATCATGGACAAGCATGATTAAGCAGGTATGCCGGGGGCAGGACAAGGGCGAGGGAGAAAAGCTCCAGCTCTGAGTATTGTAGGTCCCCACTTTCTGAGACTGTGTAACCTAGGTGATACAGACTTTGCAAGGAGCAAACTGAGTTACAGAGGCAGTAGGAGCAGGAAGTGATGTAAATTTTTAACATTTCCTCTTCAGGTTCAGGAACACGGAGGCCTCCCAGGTTCCCAGGTCCTTGTGCCCCAGTGACTGTCAGCTCCTCCTCCTGGGTGCATGGCCAACTCCCACACTAAGTCCACTCTATACCCAAGGCCCTGGGCCAAGCCTAACCCTTCCATCAGGCCCTGATGAAGCTCCCTGCCCCTACAGTGCATCTCACATCGCACTGCAAAGTGATCTTTTTGAAGTCTGAACAAGACCAGCCCCTCTACTCCCTGTGATTCACCTCACCTGATGACACCAGGCCTTCATACGTCCCAGGGGACTGCAAGGAACTCATTCTCTCCAGACTCCATCTGTGTGGCCACTGTCTATGCCCATCTATATGGGCTTGTGGTGATCTCCTAAAATGAGAGTTATTCTATACAGAGAGAATGGGGTGAATGATGGCCAACAAAGATGTGTCCTCCCAGAACAAGGCCATATCTGGGCAAAGGTTCTTTGTAGATGTAGTTAAGGATCTCACTGTAAGCTCATGTAGGGTTAGGATGACATTCAATCCAACTGACAGAGTCCTTTGAAGAGATGAAAGAGGACACAGAGGGGAAGCCTCTTAAAGGTGGAAGCAGAGATGGGAGGGAGGGGGCCAGAAGCCCAGAGTTGCAGTGAAAAAGAAAAAAGAGAAATGATTTTCTTTCCTTTCCTGAGAGCAAAGAAGATAAAGAGAACAGTGAGCAAGCCTGATCCCTCCTAGATTTTCCGTACTGCTCCTAATCTGTACTCTTTAATTAAGTTTGCTTTTCTGCCTCCTAACTCTACTTGACCTACACCTTGCACCTATTCTCCTTTAACCTCATGCTACTTACACCCTGGTGCTTGCCTTTCCCACCCTTGTAGTTTTCCAACCCTTGTAGACCGCCCCTTGTAAGTTTCCTTCTTTTTGCATTTCAGAAAGAAAGCAGCAGTGCAATGAACCAGAGACAAACAGAGGTAGTTATCAGGCTACCTGATACCAGCTCTGCTTTTTGTGGAGTTTTATTGCTGTTGTTATTTCATAATTCTGTTTATTTATTTATTGTCTATTTTTGGCTGTACTGGGTCTTTTGTTGCTGCACATACTTTTCTCTAGTTGAGGAGACTGTGGGCTTCTCCTTTTTGCAGTGTGAGGGGTTCTTATTCAACTATTGAGCTTGTGGTCAAAGCCTCGGAGCCACAACTGCTGAGCCCATGTGCTGCAACTACAGAAGCCCACATACACTGGAGCCTGTGCTCCACAAAGAGAGAAGACACCACCACGAGAAGCCCTCACACCACAAGGAAGAGTAGCCCCCTCTCTCTGAAAATAGAGAAAACCCAGGCACAGCAACAAAGACAGTGCAGCCAAAAATAGATAAATGAAATAAACAAGATAAATCAACACTTTAAAAAATGAAAGTAAAATAAATACTCAACAATGACCTTCTGTATAGTACAGGCAACTACATGGAACACTTTGTAGTAACCTATAAGGGGAAAAATGTCAGGGTAGAAGGACATGCACTCATCTTGTCCTGTGAGAACTCCAAAATTGCAACTCGCTGCTAAACAACCATCAACAGGATAATGTTAGATCCCACCGAAAAAGATACCCCACAAGCAAGTGCAAAGGAGAAGCCCCAACATGATGATAGGAGGGGCAAAATCACATTTATAATCAAACCCCATGCCTGCCAGAGACACCTAGAAGACTCAAGCAAAACCTTGTGTGCCCTAGGACCCAGAGGCACCACAGAGACTGACCAGACCTGCCTTTGAATGTTTGAGTGTCTTCTGCAGAAGCATGGGTCTGTAGTGTCCTGTTGCACAGAAAGGGGCTCTGGCTGCAGCAGACCTGGGGCACTTAGCATGTGGCATAAGGTCTCTTGGAGGATGTTGCCATTAGCTCCACCACAGAGCTGCCGAGCAGACGACCCACAAACTGCAGAACAATCATACCAAAGAAATTCTCACACTGTTAAGAAAGTTCTAGGACCCACAACAGATTTCCCAACCTGGGGATCTAGCAAAGGGACTGAGAACCTCCAGGGAATTAGACTTTGGAAGCCAAAGGGATTAGACTACAGAACTTGCACAGAACTGGGGAAACAGACTCTTGGAGGCCACAAACAAAACCTGTGTGCAGCAGGAACCAGGAGAAAGGGGGAGTGTCCCCACATGAGACTCAGAATTCCTTGTGAGAATCCAGGAGTCTCTGGTGGAAGCGTGGGTCAACACTTTGGCCTCAGGCCAAACAATAGGGAGGGAACACAGCCTCCCCCATCTACAGAAAATTGGATTAAAGATTACTGAGGATGGCCCCACCAATCATATCAAGGCTCAGTTTCCCCTACAGTCATTGTCTCCCATCAAGAAGCTTCCATAACTCTCCGATCCTTATTCATAAGAGGGCAGACAAAATGAAAATCACAATAATAGAAAACTAACCAAACTGATCCCATGGACTACAGCCTTATCTAACTCAATGAAACTATGAGCCATGCCATGTATGGCCACCCAAGATGAATGGGTCATGGTGGAGTGTTCTGACAAAACGTGGTCCACTGAAGAAAGGGAATGGAAACCACTTCAGTATTCTTGCCTTGAGAACCCCATTAATGGTATGAAAAGGCAAAAAGATGTGACACTGAGAGATGAACTCCCCAGGTCAGTAGGTGCCCAATATGCTACTGGAGAAGATTGGAGAAATAACTCTAGAAAGAATGAAGAGATAGAGCAAAAGATGACTGGTGATGAAAGTAAAGGCCAACGCCAGAAAGAACAATATTCCATAGCAACCTATAATGTTAGTTCTATGATCATGGTAAATTGGATGTGGTCAAATAGGAAATGGCAAGAGTGAACATTGACATTTTAGGAATCAGTGAAATAAAACAGACTGGAATGGGCAAATTTAACTCAGATGATCATTGCATCTACTACTGTGAGCAAGAATCCCTTAGAAGACATGCAGTAGCCCTCACAGTCAACAAGAGTAAAAAATGTAGTACTTGCATGCAGTCTCAAGAAGGACAGAATGATTTCTGTTCATCTCCAAGGCAAACCATTTGACATCACAGCAACCCAAGTCTATGCCCCAACCACTAATTCCAAAGAAGCTGAAGTTGAATGGTTCTATTAGGACCTACAAGACCTTCTAAAACTAATACCCCCCAAAATGTGCTTTTCATTACAGGGGACTGCAATGCAAAAGTAGGAAGTCAATCAGACTATACTACAAAGCTACAATCATCAAGATAGTATGGCACTGGCACAAAGAAAGAAATATAGATCAACAGAACAAAATAGAGAGCCCAGAGAAGAATCTCTGCACCTATGGACACCTTATCTGTGACAAAGGAGACAAAAATATACAATGGAGAAAAGACAATCTCTTTAACAAGTGGTGCTGAGAAAACTCGGAGAAGGCAATGGCAACCCACTCCAGTACTCTTGCCTAGAAAATCCCATGGATGGAGAAGCCTAGTGGGCTGCAGTCCATGGGGTCGCTGAGTTGGACACAACTAAGCGACTTCACTTTCTTTTTTCATTTTCATGCATTGGAGAAGGCAATGGCAACCCACTCCAGCACTCTTGCCTGGAGAATCCCAGGGATGGGAGAGCCTGGTGGGCTGCCATCTATGGCTCTGCACAAAGTTGGACACGACTGAAGCAACTTAGCAGCAGCAGCAGCTGAGAAAACTGGTCAACTGCCTGTAAACGAATGAAACCAGAACACTTTCTAAGACCACACACAAAAGTAAACTCAAAATGGGTTAAAGATCTACATGTAAGACCAGAAACTGTAAAACTCCCAGAAGAAAACATAGGCAGAATACTCTCTGACATAAATCACAGCAAGATCCTCTATGGCCCACCTCCCAGAGTAATGGATATAAAAGGAAAAATAAACAAACAGGACTTAATTAAATGTAAAAGTTTTTGCACAATGAAGGAAACTATGAGCAAGGTGAAAAGACAGCCTTCAGAATGGGAGAAAATAATAGCAACCAAAACAACTGACAAAGAATCAATCTCCAAAATATACAAACAGCTCATGCAGCTCAAAAAATGGGCCAAAGAACTAAACAGACATTTCTCCAAAGAAGACATACAGATGGCTAACAAACACATGAAAAGATGCTCAACATTACTCACTATCAGAGACATGCAAATCAAAACTACATTGAGGGACCATCTCATCCCAGTCAGAATGGCTCCCATCTGAAAGTCTACAAACAATAAATGCTGGAAATGGTATGGAGAAAAGGGAACCTTCTTACACTGTTGCTGGGAATGCAAACTAGTATAGCCATTATGGAGAATAGCGTGGACGTTTCTTAAAAAAACTGGAAATAGAACTGCCATAGAATCAAGCAATCCAACTGCTGTGCAAACATACCAAGGAAACAAGAATTGAAAGAGATGCCCATACCACAGTGTTCATTGTAGCAATCCTTACAATAGCTAGGGCATGAAAGCAACCTAGATGTCCAAAGACAGATGAATGGTTATGGAAGTTGTAGTACATATACACAATGGAATATCACTCAGCTATTTAAAAGAACACATTTGAGCCAGTTCAAATGAGGTGGAAGAAACTGGAGCCTGTTATTCAGAGTGAAGTAAGTCAGAAAGAAAAACACCAATACAGTATATTAATGCATATATATGGAATTTAGAAAGATGGTAACACCGACCCTAAACACAAGAGTAAAAGAGAGACAGATGTAAAGAATAGACTTTTGGACTCTGTGGGAGCAGGGGAGGGTGGGATGCTAGAACAGAATAGCATTTAAACATGTATATTATCATATGTGAAACAGATGACCAGTCCAAGTTTGATGCATGAAACAGGGCACTCAAAGCTGGTGTACTGGGACAACCCAGAGGGATGGGATGGGGAGGGAAGTGGTAGGGTGGTTTGGGACAGGGGGACACATGTACACCCATGGCTGACTCATGTCATTGTATGGGAAAAACCACCACAATATTGTAAAGTCATCATCCTATAATTAAAAAAAATAAATTATATTTTTTAAGTAGGAAGTCAAGAGATGCTCCAGAGTAACAGGCACTGGAGTACAAAATTAAGCAGCAGCAGCTGCTGCTGCTAAGTCGCTTCAGTAGTGTCTGACTCTGTGCGACACCATAGATGGCAGCCCACTAGGCTCCTCTGTCCCTGGGATTCTCCAAGCAAGAATACTGGAGTGGGTTGCCATTTCCTTCTCCAATGCATAAAAGTGAAAAGTGAAAGTGAAGTCGCTCAGTCATGCCTGACTCTTAGCAACGCCATGGACTGGAGCCTATCAGGCTCCTCTGTCCATGGGATTGTCCAGGCAAGAGTACTAGAGTGGGGTGCCATTGCCTTTTCCAAAAATTAAGCAGAGCAAAGGTTAAAAGAGTTGTGCAAAGAAAACGCACTGGTCATAGAAAACTCCATCTTCCAACAACCCAAGAGAAGACCCTACACATGGACATCACGAGATGGTCAATACCAAAATCAGACTGATTATATTCTTTGCAGCCAAAGATGGAGAAGCTCTGTAGAGTCAGCAAAAAACAAGACCGGGAGCTGACTGTGGCTCATATCATGACATCCTTATTGCAAAATTCAGACTTCAGTTGCTGAAAGTAGGGAAAACCCCTAGGCCATTCAGGTATGACCTAAATCAAATCCCTTGTGATTATACTGTGGAAGGGTCAAATAGATTCAAGGGGTTAGATCTGGTCAATAAAGTGTCTGAAGAACTATGGATGGAGGTTCCTAACATTGTACAGGAAGCCATGGTCAAAATCATCCACCAAAATGAAATGCAGAAAGGCAAAGGTGTTGTCTGAGGAGGCCTCACAAATAGCTGAGAAAAGAAGAGAAGCTAAAGGCAAAAGAGAAAAGGAAAAAGATACACCCATCTGAATGTAGAGTGCCATACAATAGCAAGGAGATATAAGAAAAACCTCTTAGGTGAACAATGTAAAAAGATAGAGGAAAACAACAGAACAGGAAAGAATAGAGATCTGTTTAAGAAAATTAGAGCTACCAAGGGAACATTTCATGCAAAGATGGGCACAGTAAAGGAAATAAATGCTATGGGCCATTTCTGAAGCAGTAGATATTAAGAAGAAGTGGCAAGAATACACAGAAGAACTATACAAAAGAGATCTTAATGACCCAGAGAACCATGATGGTGTTATTAGTCATCTAGAGCCAGACATTCAGGAAAGCGATGTCAAATGGTCCTTAGGAAGCATCACCATGAACAAAGCTAGTGGAGGTGATGGAATTCCAACTGAGCTATTTCAAGTCCTAAAAATTAATGCTGTTAAGTGCTGCCCTCAATATGCCAGCAAATTTGGAAACCTTGGCAGTGGCCACAGGACTGGAAAAGATCAGTTTTCATTCCATTCCCAAAGAAAGGAAGTGCCAAAGAGTGTTCAAACTATTGCACAGTTGTCCTCATCTAACATGTTAGCAAACAAATGCTCAAAATTCTCCAAGTGAGGTTTCAACATACGTGAACCAAGAACTTCTAGATGTTCAAGCTGGATTTAGTAAAGGGAGAGAACCTTAGATCAAATTGCCAACATCCACTGGATCATAGAAAAAGTAAGAGAGTCCAAAAAACATCTACTTCTGATTTATTGACTAGGCCAAAGACTTTGACCATGTGGATCACAACAAACTGTTGGAAAATTCCCCAAAGATGGGAATACCAGACCACCTTACCTGCCTCCTGAAAAATCTGTATGAAGGTCAAGAAGCAACAGTTAGAACCAGACATGGAAAAAACGGACTGGTTCTAAATTAGGAAAAGCATATGTCAAGGTTGTATATTGTCACCATGTTTAATTAGGTGTGGAGTACATCATGCAAAATGCTAGATTGGATGAAGCACAAGCTGGAATCAAGACTGCCAAGAGAAATATCAATAAACTCAGATATGCAGATGACACCACCCTTATGACAGAAAGTGAAGCAGAACAAAAGAGCCTCTGGATTAAAGTGAAAGAGGGAGTCAAAAGGCTGACTTAAAACTCAACATTCAGAAAACAAAGATTATGGCATTCGTTTCCATCACTTCATGGCAAATACACTGGGAAACAATGGAAACAGTGAGAGACTTCATTTTCTTGGGCTCCAAAATCCCTGGAAATGTGACTGCAGCCATAACATTCAAAGACACTTGATCCTTGGAAGAAAAGTTCTAAGCAACCTAGACAGCATATTAAAAACCAGAGACATTACCTTGCTGACAAAGTTCCATCTTGTCAAAGCTATGGTTTTTCCAATAGTCATGTATGGAAGTGAGAGTTGGACTACAAAGAAAGCTGAGTGCCCAAGAATTGACGCCTTTGAACTGTGGTATTGAAGAAGACTCTTGAGAGTCCCTTGGACTGCAAGGAGATCCAACTAGTCCATCCTAAAGGAAATCAGTCCTGAAGATTCATTGGAAGGACTGATATTGAAGCTGAAGCTCCAATACTTTGACCACCTGATGCAAAGAACTGACTCATTGGCAAAATCCCAATGCTGGGAGAGATTGAAGGTGGGAGGAGAAGGGGATGGCATAAGATGAGATGGTTGGATTGTATCACCATCTCTATGGACATGAGTTGAGCAAGCTCTGGTAGTTAGTGATGGACAGGGAGCCTGGCATACTGCTGTCCTTGGGATCACAAAAAGTCACACACGACTGAGCAACTGAACTGAACTCATAAGGGAAAAGAATATTAAGAAGAATAGATATCTATATCTACACCAGACCAGCTGGAACATAAGGGATGCTGAATGGTGACTGGTTCTGACTCTCAAGACTTCAATCAACTGAAGCTTGGAATCTCACACAGCCCAAGACTCTTAATGAACATGCCTGTAAAGGTAAAGTGTTAGTCACTCACTTGTGTCTGACTCTTTGCAACACCATGGACCACCAGGCTCCTCTGTCCATGGGATTCTCCAGGCAAGAATACTGGAGCACATTGCCATGCCCTCCTATGGGGATCTTCCCCACCTAGGGATTGAACCTGGGTCTTCTGCTGTGGGCAGATTGTTTACCCTCTGAGCCACCATGGAAGCATCAACATGCCTGTTCCCATAGATTAAAGCTTCCCACCTTTGCACTTTAGAGAGACAGTGCTTTGGAAAGCTGCATGGCATTCTCCATAGCCCGGCAAGTAATACACTCTTCCTTCCCGTGAGCTCTGGCTGGGTTGTATGTTCTGGCTCAACACTACCATGAGATGAACTCACTTTTCTGGTAACATTTCTCCATCCAGACTCCCAACCACCACTTGATATTAATTCAACAGTGAGTACTCTTGCTTCCAATACATGGAAATTACCTTTTTTTTCTTTTCTGTGAGCAGTCTAGCTAAGGGCCAGAAACAGTGTCCCTATTTTATCTTGAGAAGCCAGTAGATGTCAAGCAAACTCAGCTCTGTGGATCCATTGTCCTCCACTCTGATGCCTGGTTTTACAAAAAAACACTTGCAAGGCTTTGAGGTTTTATTTATACTTCATTTCTGAAGGCTTTTGATACCTACATTGAATATACAGACTACTCATCAGTGCCGCTTCTACTTTGAGATTAAAAATCCTCCAAGTTTTTTCTAACATACTTATTCCGTGCATTGCATTTAAATATTTGACCACATGTTGTTTATCTTGTGTCTCATCAGAATTTAGTTAATTACACTGTTTTCCCCTGAATAATGCAGTACTCACCACATAGAGTTCTTCCCCAGACTAGATTTAACCAGGTATGGCACAGGTGGGCCTAGGGGAAAGTCCAGGAGGATGACTACAGTCTGGTGGAGCTGAGATTCCAATTGAGGGCACTGGAAGGAAACATCCAGCCTGAGGACCACCTGCCAACTTGAGGATGCAGGCCTAAGAGGCCATGCCTGAAAACAAGGCAAGAAAACGGCCAAGATGCACCTGCACACTGGAGGCTTCTTGACAAACACATCCCCAGAGCAGCCATTCCACCAGCGGTTGGGCAGGGCCTCCTTCGTTCTCCACACCCTCCCGGCGCCTATTGGCCAATTGTGCCTGGCACCGTACAGGATGGCTGCATGCCCTTCACTTTGCCTCAGAGCCGGAGTACTAGCTGCTGAGCTCAGAATGCACCATGGGCCAGGGTGAGAAGCTCCTCAGGACAATGGGGAGACTGACCGGAATGCACCCTGCATAACCCTCGTAAACCCTCAGCATGACGGCTTCTAATTCCAGGGTGAGAAGTCCCAAATCNAACACTTGCAAGGCTTTGAGTTTTTATTTATACCTGATTTTTGAAGGCTTTTGATACCTATGTTAAATATACAGACTACTCGTAAGTGCCACTTCTACTTTTAGATTAAAAATCCTCCAAGTTATTTTCTTTCTTATTTCATGTGTTGCATTTAAATGTTTGACCACATGTTATCTTGTGTCTCATCAGAATTTAGTTAATTACACAGTTTTCCGCTGAATAATGCAGTACTCACCACATAGAGTTTTTCCCCAAACTACATTTGACCAGATATGGCACAAGAGGGCCTAGGAGAAAATCCAGGAGAATGACTACAGTCTGGTAGAGTCGTGATTACAGTTGAGAGCACTAGAAGGAAACATCCAGCCTGAGGGCAACACGCCCACTTGAGGATTCAGGCCTGAGGCCATGCCTGAAAATAAGGAAAGAAATTGACCAAGATGCCCCTGCGCACTGGAGGCTTCTTGACAGACACGCCCCCAAGCAGCCATTCCCCCAGTGTTTGGGCGGGGCCTCCTTTGCTCTCTGCCCCCTCCCAGTGCCTATTGGCTGGACTGCCTCGCTTGCAGCCCCGATTGGTCACTTGTGCCTGGAACCATACAAGACGGCTGCGCCCCTTTCACTTTGCTTCAGCACGGGAGGATTAGCCACTGAGCTGTTATCGGGATAGGAAGTGCCACAGAACAGCGAGGAGACTGAACGGAACGCACACTGTGCAACCCTCATAAACCCTCAGAGTGACGGCTTCTAATTCCAGGGTGAGAGTCCCCAAATCTCATCAGCTTTGAGGAACCTGGGTCCTAACCTGAGAAGAGCTCACAATTCGTCAGCTCCAGGGACTCCAAGTCCCTTCACTGGCAGAAACACTGAATACCCTAGTGCTGCGACTCTCAAATACCTAGAGTAACCCCAGTTCCCGTCAGCCTGAGGCACCCTCAAAATAGCACCCGCAGAGAGACCAAATTTCCTTAACCTCAGAGACCCTGAATACCTCAGACTGGGAGCTCTTAAAACTCTTTGTCCTCAAGACTCCACTGTCTTCCCTGTCAGAGACTTAAAGCCCCTTAATAAGAAACCTCTGATTTCCTCAGCCTCAAAGATCCCAAGTTCTGTCACCCTGCGCATTTGACATCAGCTGAAAGATCCCCAGTCCCCTCTGAGGATCCCAGTTCCTTCAGCCCCTGTGTCCCAGATCTCAAGCTGAACAACTTTTCCCTTAAACGTAGAACCCATGTTGGCCCAGATTTTTCACAGTCTCCAGGGGGAGATCCTCAAAACCCTTCTTGGAGAAATATTCCCTCTCCTGCACTGGAACAGAGCCCTGATTTCAGCCTGACCCCCGGCCAGCAGTTAGGGGCTTCCAGGTCTCCTCAAGATTCCCTCTGTCACCCACAGACACATCCCTCCCAGTGCCTTTCCTCAGAGGCTCTGAATTATAGGGGAACCAAAGAAATCATATCTAGTTCACATTAGGGTGGCCTGTCATAGCTGGTCAGAATCTGTCCACCCCAGCAACACCCTCACTCTGACTTTCCCTACACCTTCCTGCCCTAGGCACTCCATCCAAGGAAGACAGACCAGGCTATGGACAGTGGTCTGGGCTATCTCAGCATCTTCTCCTTCTATAGGCACCTTGGCATTGAGGCATTACCATGGCCATGAGCCAAAACAGGTCTCCAGAGGAGAGAACTGAGGGAGATGCTGGGAGAACAGAGTGGAAGCTCACAGTGAGAGGCAGAGGTGGCAAAGCTAGGCTCTAAGCCAGCTCTATAAGAAGGACACAGCCCCAGTCCCTAAAGGACAACAGACTGCTTGACTGGGAAGTTGAGTGAACTTCTCTGTGAATGTACACAGGATGGGAATGCCTGATCCTGAGACGGTGGTGTGGAGCAGGACAAAACAGGACACTAGCATCATAAACTGCTCTGTGTCCAGCGAGAGTTAGGAAAATGCTCAGTGTTTTTTCAGTTAAATAGGACACAGGCAGGAAGGAAAGTCTTTGTCCCTGTCGCACAGAGACCATCCAGTAGCTTCAGGCTAGTCCCTGCACAAAAGGTGGAGGAGAAGTCAGCTCTAAGGTCTGACTTATATTAGTAAGTCCCTGATGAAATCTATTATTTTCCTTAGGACAAAGGTGCTTTCAAAGACATTTCCATATACTTCTCCAAGGAAGAATGGGCAGAGATGGGAGAATGGGAAAAATTATGATATAGGAATGTGAAAAGGAACTATGAAGCACTGATTGCTATAGGTAACAGGAAGTGCTGGGTGCCTGTGAGCCTGGGAAACATGAAACAGGTCTTCAGCCTCAGTGTTTCCTTGGCTCTCTCTTAGGTGGCTTCATCTGCTCACAGTTCCCTTTTGTGTGGAGACTAACCTGGAGGAAATTTTTATTGTTTTACCAAAGTGGGATTGACCCTGGCAGTGCAGAGTTCACCTCTTGCCTTGTTCTACATGTTCCCAGCCTATCCTACTGATTTTCCTGACTTTGTGCCACTTTCCATTGCTTATGTGCTTTGTGCCTCCTTCTTAGAACATATATTTTGCTTCTTTCCAGGTTTCAGAGCCATTCGACCAGCTTTCATGCATCACTGCAGGCAGGTCATCAAACCCCAGGGAAATGATACTGAGGATTCTGATGAAGAATGGACACCATGGCAGCAAGGTGAGGGGCCAGGATGATGTAGAGGTGTCTTCCCAAAACCAGCCTGGGCTAAGATCTCAACTGCATCTCAGCAATTAGCAAAGAAAACATAATTTTCAGCATTCTGAAGTGGTTGTGGCTGAATATTGACATAAGCCTGAGTGAAGATTAATGTATAGGTTTTCCAGTGTAATTCAAAAGCTTTTTGTTTAAAATTTATGATTCTTTTTTAAAAAAATTTTTAATTGAAGGATAATTGCTTTATAGAATTTTGTGGTTTTCTGTCATATATCAACAAGCAATAGGTACACTCATGTCCCCTCCTTTCCAAACCTTCCTCCAAGACCACCCTCCCATCTCCATCCCCATCTCAGCCTTCAGCCTGTCACAGAGCCCCCGTTTGAGTTCCCTGAGTCATACAGCAAATTCCCATTGGCTATCTCTTTTACACATGGTGTTGTAAATTTCTATGTTACTCTCTCCATAAATCTCCCCTTCTCCCTCCTCTCCTTCCTCAATCTCCATAGGTCTTTTCTCTATGTATGTTTCTCCATTAATGCCCTGAAAATAAATTTATCAGTGCCACCTCTTCAGGTTCCACATATGTGTGTCAGTATACAACATTTATATTTCTCTTTCTGACTTCCTACACTCTGTATAATGGGCTTTAGTTTCATCCACCTCATTATGATTCTTTTTAAAAAGAATTATTTTTGCTAAACATTCTTAATGCAAGGCAATTAAAGATACCTTAGGCTGTAAATTCACCAAAGAGATTTCTAATAGTAATCTCATAATAATTCGGTATTGGAGTAAATCTCTTAGAAGAGCAAATGATTAACATATTATGTCAAGATACATTATTTATGTGTGTATAAAAAAACTAACATCACATGATCTTCTTACCCTAAGGTGAAACAAATTCTTTGTTTTGAATCTGGGAAAGGGTTTGAAAAAACTGTATATTCTCCCTGATCTTTCCTACATTTCTCTGACCAGAAACAGCCTCAAGTAAATAAAAAATTAAGTACACTCATTATAAAATAGAAGTGAGCAGCTCACTTTTTCTTCTGTTGCTTCAAGAGTTTAGAAAAGGTAATCTACCTAGACTGGAGAAGACAGTTTTCATAGTTCTAGGATTCTCTATCAATGGATTTCTGTTCTCCCAGATTTTTATAAGTTATTTATTTAATTTTGGATGCACTGAGTCTTTGCTGCTATGCAGGGGCTTTCTCTGGTTGCAGTGACTAGCTTCTCATGGCAGAGCACATGCAGGCTCAGTAGTTTGTGACACACAGGCTTAGTTGCCCTGCAGAAAATGGAATCTTCCTGGACCAGCGACTGAACCTGTGTCCTCTGCATGGGCAGGCAGATTCTCATCCACTCTGCCACCAGGGAAGACCATCTATTCCCTTAGGTTATGAAAACTAGTATAAGAGAAATGGAAACCAAAGGTTTTGACATGAAGAGAGATTCTTCATAGGGAATACATACCCCATGGTTCACCATACCTCTGCTGCTGCTGCTGCTGCTAAGTCGCTTCAGTCATGTCCGACTCTGTGTGACCCCATAGACGGCAGCCCACCAGGCTCCCCAGTCCCTCGGATTCTCCAGGCAAAAACACTGGAGTTGGTTGCCATTTCCTTCTCCAGTGCATGAAAGTGAAAAGTGAAAATGAAGTCGCTCAGTCACGTCCAAATCTTAGCGACCATATGGACTGCAGCCTACCACGCTCCTCCATCCTTGGGATTTTTCAGGCAAAAGTATTGGAGTCGGGTGCCATTGCCTTCTCCCACCATACCTCTACACATCTTTATTTACCTTCTTAATTTCTGAGTGTATGGTACACTATTGCTAACTATGTACACATTGCTCTACAGCAAATCTGTAGAACTTTTTCATCTTGCATGACTGAAGCCTTACACACACTGAGCAACAATTCTCCAATTCTTTCTCCTCATAGTCCTTGGCAACCACAATTGTATTTTCTGTTTCCCTGGATTTGATTAATTTAGATACCTCACAGAAGTGGAATCATGCAATATTAGTCTTTTTTGATTGGTTCATTTCACTTAGCATAATATCATCAAGGCTCATCCCTGAGGTCATATATGATAAAATTCTTTTTTAAGGCTTCAAAACATTCCATTGTGTGCATGGGTATATAATATATATGATATATATGATCTTTATCTGTTTATCGACCAATGAACATTTAGATTGTTTCCACATCTTGCCAACTGGGAATAATGCTGCAATGACCATAGATGTGCACAAGATTTATTCAAGATCTCGCTTTCAATTTTTTATGGAAATATACTCCGCAGTTGGACTGCTAGATCATACAGCAGTTCTAATTTTCTGAGGAAACTCTATACTGTTTTCTGTAAAGGTTGTAACATTTCACATTTCCAACAATAGTGTATAAGTGTTTGTTCCAATTTCTCCATATCCTTACCAAACTTGCTATTGTCCTCTTATTCATATTGGCCATCACAGAAGATATTAGATAATTTCCATTGTGGTTTAATTTGTATTTCCCTATTAGTTAGTAATATTGAGCATCTTTTCATATGTTTATTGGCATTTGTGGATGTTCTTTGGAGAAATGTCTGTTCAATGCCTTCTCCCACCATGTTCGTCAGCTCAGGCTGCCATAATGAAACAGACTGCATGGCTTAAACCACACAAGTTTGTTTTCTTCCAATGCTGGAGCATGGAAGTATGATATCAGGGTGCCATCGTGGTCAATCAGGTTCTCCTCCTGGCTTATAAGTAGCCTTCATATTGGTGTAAATACTTATGAACCCCTTATCAGATACATATTTTACAATATTTTCTACCATCCTGTAGTTTGTCTTTCACTCTGTTCCTTTGTTTCACTCTGTTCATCCATATCACTTTGTGAACTTTGTTGCACAGAGGTTTTAAGATTAACATAATCTCATTTGTCTATTTTTACCTTGTTACTAATACTTGTGCACTTGGTATCATATCTAAGAAATCATTCCTGATTCATGTCATGAAGCTTCACCCTTGTTTTCTTCTAAGAGTCTTATCAAGTCTTACATTTAGGTCTTTAATCCATTCTGAGTTGATTTTTCTTTGTGATGTAAGATCTTCATTATTTTGCATATGGATATTTTGTTTCTCCAGGGCCATTTGTTACAGGGATTAAACTTTCCCTGTTGTCTTGACACCCTCCATAAAGATCATTAGACCATGTATCCAAGAGTTTATTTCTGGCTGTCTATGCTGTTCCATTGATTGGTTTATGCCAGTGGGCTNTGTGATGTAAGATCTTCATTATTTTGCATATGGATATTTTGTTTCTCCAGGGCCATTTGTTACAGGGATTAAACTTTCCCTGTTGTCTTGACACCCTCCATAAAGATCATTAGACCATGTATCCAAGAGTTTATTTCTGGCTGTCTATGCTGTTCCATTGATTGGTTTATGCCAGTGGGCTTCCTCAGTGGCTCAGCAGGTGAAGAATCTGCCTTCAGTGCAGGAGACACAGGAGATGCGGGTTCAATCCCTGAGTTAAGAAGATCCCCTGGAGAAGGAAATGGCAATCCCCTCCAGTATTCTTGCCTGAGAAATCCCCTGGACAGAGGAGCCTTGTGGGCTACAGTCCAAAAGGTCGCAAAGAGTCAACATGACTGAGCTACTAAGCACGCACTTTGTGCCAAAACTATACTTTCTGGTTCCTGTACCTTTGTAATATGTTCTGAAATCAGAGGCCTCCAGCTTTTCTGTTCTTTCTAAGATTGTTTTGTCTACTTGGGATCCTCTGAGATTCTGTATTAACTGTAGGATGGACTTTCTATATCTGAAAAAAATTCCATTGGGATTTTAATAAGAATTACAATGAATCTTTAAATTGCTTTGGGTAGTATGAACAGCTTAATAATATTAAGTCTCCAAGTCCATAAATGTGAGACACCTTTCTATTTACTCTTGTCAGATTCTGTTCAGCGATGCTTTGTATTTTTCAATGTATAATTCTTTCATCTCCTTAAGTTTATTCCCAATTATTTCATTCTTTTTGATACTATTATAAATAAGATTATCGGGACTTCTCTGAGGGTCCACTTGCTAAGACTCCACACTCCCAATGCAGAGAACTTGAGGTCAGCCCCACATCAGGGAACAAGATCCTACATGCCACAACAAAGACCTGGTACAAATAAATAAATAAAATTTTTTAAAATTCAAATTAGCTCTTCACTACAGCTTTAAAAATATAAATAGCAACTTACACAGCTCAATTCCAGAAAAATAAACGACCCAATCAAAAAAATGGGCCAAAGAACTAAATAGACATTTCTCCAAAGAAGACATACGGATGGCTGACAAACACATGAAAAGATGCTCAACTTCACTTATTATCAGGGAAATGCAAATCAAGACCACAATGANTACAGATGGCTAACAAACACATGAAAAGATGCTCAACATCACTCATTATCAGAGAAACACAAATCAAGAACACCTTGAGGTACCATTACTGCCAGTCAGAATGGCTGCCATCCAAAAGTCTACAAGCAAGAAATGCTGGAGAGGGTGTGGAGAAAACGGAACCCTCTTACACTGTTGGTAGAAATGCAAACTAGTACAGCCACTATGGAGAACAGTGTAGAGATTCCTTTAAAAACTAGAAACAGAACTGCTATCCCACTGCTGGGCATACATACCAAGGAAACCAGAATTGAAAAAGACATGTGTACCCCAATGTTCATCCCAGCACTGTTTATAATAGCCAGATCATGGAAGCAACCTAGATGTCCATCAGCAGACAAATGGACAAGAAAGCCGTGTTACATATACAAAATGGAATATTACTCAGCCATTAAAAAGAATACATTTGAATCAGTTCTAATGAGGTGGATTAAACTGGAGCGTATTATAGAGAGTGAAGTAAGCCAGAATGAAAAACACCAATACAGTATAATGACACATATATATGGAATTTAGAAAGATGGTAACCATAACCCTGTATGCGAGATAGCAAAAGAGACACAGATGTATAGAACAGTCTTTTGGACTCTGTGGGAGAGGGCGAGGGTTAGAGAACGGCATTGAAACATGTATATTATCATATGTGAAACCAAATTGTCAATCCAGGTTTCATGCATGATACAGGGTGCCGGGGCTGGTGCACTGGTATGACCCAGAGAGATGTGATGGGGAGGGAGTTGGGAGGGGGGTTCAAATTTAGGACCATATCTACACCCGTGGCAGATTCATGTCAATGTATGTCAAAACCAATACAAGATTGTAAAGAAAAATAATAATGATAAATAAACTGCTAAGTCGGAGGCAAAAAAAAAGAAAAGAACTGAAGGACTTCACATAGGTTACTTGCTTTTGAGTAGAAACTCATCATCTGCACATGATTTCAAATGCTCATTCTTGTAGGAGGAAGTAACAAGCCCCTCCTCTGAGCTCTGATTAGGCAACTATCCTGTTGGAATCATTTGTTTAGCCTGCCCCTGTGTTGTGAGCTTTGAGAGCCTAACTCATACCCGTTAATTCTCAGAAGTCCAGACTCTGCTCAAAGCCCCTGAGAGCCCCCTGAATGTTTTGTGAATGAGTGACTCCACATTTAAACATTCATCTTGGAATAAGAATTCAAGGAATGCTGAAGATAGTATTTGTGAGCTAGACTTCAACTATAGAGGCAGTTGAGAGAATATATTGATGGCAAGGGTGTACCCTGACATTCATACTGAACTAAATAGCTCACACAACGATTTGTTGAATGTTATTAAATTTCATGTCCACTGTAACATTGAGAATTAGAATGTATACCTATTTATGGATCAGGAAATTGAGGAGAACCAGCTAGCCATACAGCCTTCTTCAAGCAGAATTGATGAGGCCAGCTACTTTAATTTGAACATTGTTTCTAGGACATAGCAACCTGCAACATTCAGCTCATTTTCTTTATTGTCTAAATGTCCTTCTGCCAGTTGTCTTTTCTCTTCTCAATCTCACTGCTTTGTCACCATACTTTCCAGATGTGTTTTGTGCCCTGTGTAATTTTTCATACTTCCTCGACCATCAAACATCCACTAATTAATAGAAAAACCCCGGATTTCCTTATGAGCCCTTACCCTCTTCTTTCCCTGACCTCCAACTATTCTCCCTGCCTTGCTCTTACTTCTACGCAGAATGTTGAAGGAGAAGAACCTTAAGATATGAAGTCTAGTTTTGATTCAGTAACCACTTAGGTCCTTGTTTTATACTCCAGTGTTCAGACTTCCCCTCCATCAGGTATTTCCAATAATTTTAAAAGTATTAACCAAAGTCATGCATGTGAAAACACTTCATACAGTCCTAAAGAACTACTCTCTTTTACTCACATGTAAGGGAAAGTCCAGGGGACCATTAAGTAAGATGTCCAGTTTGAAGAAATTGTCAGGAGCGGCAAAATTACTGAAGAAAAGTGGCTCCAAGTGGGCTCAGGAACCAGTGAACCCTCCCCGAGAAACAAGGACCCCTGGACAGCACTCCAGACAAAAAGTCGGTAAGAGAAAATTTGGGGAGTTGCTCTAATTGGTTCCTCTAATTCCTGTAGAAAAGATAACAAGTATGGTGTAGGTGTGTGGTGTGGACTTTAGGTAGGTGTGAGTTTAAGGTGGACGTATCTGAGACATGAAGTTAGCACTGGGACCTGAGGAAAATCTTATACATTTTCTGAGGTCCTGATTGTTCATCTGTAAAGTGAAGATAAGGATACATAACTCATACAGTGTTTGAAAGCATTACATTAAATGCAGTACTGCTGACACATACAAGTGGTTCAATAAATCCAGCTGTGATAATAGGGACCATACTTTATTAGTGTTTATGCCCAGACCTCTGCTCAATGCCTTATGTGTCATGTGCCCTTAACATTTATTTTCTGAATAGATGTGTCAGTGAACCATTTCCTAAGTAAAGAAGGTTGGGAAGTAAAACCTACTAACAGGAAGTGCAGGAAGCTAACACTGAACTGGGCATCTGTGGAATCTCAGTATCCTGAACCACTAGATAAAGGCAGAACAAACAAAGTATAGAGAAGGGACTTTCTAGTGGTTAAGTGGTTAAGACTCCATGCTTCCACTGAAGAAGGTGTGGATTCCATTCCTAGTCAGGGAACTAAGATCCCACAGGCCATGCAGCATGGCCAATAAATAAATAATGTAACATGAAAACAATAAAATACAAAAGTAAAAGTTTGAAAATAAATGGAAAGAAAATGTTTTGGCAAAGTATATAGATGAACAAGTATGAGATCTCACAGTTTCTGATAAAACAGTGACTAGCTCTCCAGACCCCACCATTGTTGCTTAGCTTCTGTTCTCCATCTTAGAACTCAGAAGAAAGAAGACTGACATGAAGAGGTACAGTCTGCGAGAAAGAAAGGGCCATGTGTACCAAGAGGTCAGCGAGCCCCAGGATGATGACTACCTCTGTGAGTGACCCCTCTGGCCCATTCATGAAGGGATTATGAGGCCTTGATCCAATAACTTCACTTCACCATTTGGTTCCCCTATCATCCCCTTCCTCTATGTCTTGGGGTACAAGATCGAGGCCAAATGCCATGAGTTCCCCAGTTCTTTCTGAAGGTCTTTACAACCACCAATATCACTATACCTCCCCTCATCCCTGTTGCTCTCACCTCCAGATTGTCAGGAGTGTCAGAACTTCTTCATTGACAGCTGTGATGCCCATGGGCCCCCAACCTTTGTAGAGGACTCTGCAGTGGAAAAAGGACATGCCAACCGCTCAGCCCTCACTCTGCCCCCTGGGTTAAGTATCAGACTGTCAGGCATCCCTGAGGCTGGGCTTGGAGTGTGGAACGAGGTGTCTCATCTGCCTCTGGGCCTGCACTTTGGCCCCTACGAGGGCCAAATCACAGATGATAAAGAGGCCGTCAACAGTGGATACTCCTGGCTGGTGAGAAACAACCCTCTTTCTCTGTCCTCTGGCCACTAATTGCTTGTGTGTGTTGGGAGGAGTACTTCATATCTACATGCAAGGTGGTGATGACATGGTCGGCAATGACACAGTCAGCCCTGTGTACTGTGAACACAGATTCAGTTCAGTTCAATTACTAGTCACGTCCAACTCTGCGAGCCCATGAACTGCAGCACACCGGCCCTCCCTGTTCATCACCAACTGCCGAAGTCTACCCAAACCCATGTCCATTGAGTCAGCGATGCAATCCAACAATCTCATCCTCTGTTGTCCCCTTCTCTTCCTGCCCTCAATCTTTCCCAGCATCAGGGTCTTTTCAAATGAGTCAGCTCTTCACATCAGGTGGCCGAAGTATTGGATTTTCAGCTTCAACATCAATCTTTCCAATGAACACCCAGAACTGATCACCTTTAGGATGGACTGGTTGGATCTCCTTGCAGTCCAAGGGATTCTCAAGAGTCTTCTCCAACACCACAGTTCAAAAGCATGGATTCTTCAGTACTCAGCTTTATGTATAGTCCAACTCTCACATCCATACATGACTACTGGACTACATGAACATGACTTCTATCTAAAGATCAGAGTGTGGGAGACAGTGGTAGAGACACACGGGACTTCTATCTAAAGATCAGAGGAGAGGTGAGAGACAGTGGTACAGGCATACAGAAGTGACTTCTTCCTTGTGGAGCCCTTGCCTTCAATGTGCCAATAGACTCAGACTTAAAATTATGATTAAGGAGCTTACCATGTGATCTGACTGGCAGCTGAATCCATGCAGGCTAATGAGCAGAATGACAGCAGAGGGAAAATTTTCTTCTATTACTTCCACAAAAAAAAAAAAAAGATGAAAGCTTGTTTCTCTTTTCTGACACTCAGATCACCAAAGGGAGAAACAGCTATGAGTATGTGGATGGAAAGGACACGTCTTTAGCCAACTGGATGAGGTGAGTGTAGTGAGCCTGCAGTTTGTAGACACTGCTCCTCCCTCAAGCCCACACCCTTTTCCTTCTCAACCCATCTCCCTCAATAGCTTTCACATCTTTCCTCTTTTCCCTCCATATCATGCTCTTTCATTTCAAAATATGTTAGAAAGAAAGGAAAAAAAATATAGCATGTGCCCTCAAAATATAAGTCTATATGCTCAACAAAACTGAGGTACTTGAAAACAACTTGAGGAGTCTAGATTCACCAGGGACACTTTAACTCACTTAATTGACACTTACCAAGCACCTTATGTCCCAGTTTAGACAGTGAACTTCATTAATGAAGCAGATCACACAACCCATGTCCTTTTGGAGAACATCCTGAAGACAGGCATGAACCAGTTGATTTTAGGAATGGTATCATTATTTTTTCTGATTTTGAATAACTTCACAGCACCAGGATAACCTAAAATGGGAGACCTTGAGTCCATGCAGGCCACAACCTCCCTAGGCTCGGTTCCAGTGATAAGTGGGCCCTGAGGCCTGGGGAGGAATGTGGGGCAGAATGGCCATGAGCATGCCCCTTCTCTGAGGGCCTCTCCTTTCATCAGTGCAGACAGAAAGTGAATAAACTATTACTGTTGTCTGTCTCAAGCTATGTCAGTGCACTCTGCAAGTTTCCATGGGAGAGGGTGGGCAAGTGAATAGGGCCCTGGATACACAAGGGGAGATTGGAGAAAAGCCTTAGGAGAAAAGGCAGGTTGGGGTGAGTGCTGAGGGATGCATGCTAGCCTAAGAGCACCAAGTCCTATGAAATGAAAGAGAACTTAATTCAGAGTTTACAGGAGCTGGAGGTCACCAGTCTTACAGACAGTCCAGGTGGAAACAAGTCTGGAACTGGGCTCTGTACATGGCTAATTAGGTAAGGAGAGGAAAGCATTCCAGCCACGAAGAGGATGAGAAATAGGATCTGGAAATAGGAATTTACGTGCCATGGTCAAAGGTGTGAACAGACGGTCCCCATGAGGGGCAGTGGGAGCCATGGCGGCCTCAGAGTCTGAAGGCAAGGAGCCGGGCATGGTCTGACAGTGGAGGGGACTCATCACCTGTGGTTTCTTTTCCTTTCCCGGCCTCGACCCCAGGTATGTGAACTGTGCCCGACACTATGAGGAGCAGAACCTGGTGGCCTTCCAGTATCATGGGCAGATCTTCTACAGAACCTGCCAGGTGGTCAGGCCTGGCTGTGAGCTGTTGGTCTGGTATGGGGACGAGTATGGCGAGAAACTTGGCATCAAGTGTGAAAGCAGGGGGAAGAGCATGCTCGCGGCCAGGAGAGTAGAGTGTCACCCCTCTTCCAGCACCCTATCCCATTCTGGGGAGTTTCCCAGGTCCAATTCTGAAGTATAGTACAATCCAGTGTAAAGTCTGTCAAGTCACAATTAAAATGCCTCAGAATTTGATTCATTTCATGACTGTTATGAAAAATATTTATATTAAAAATGTTAGTTCTAATTTTCAATATCTCATGCAAAAAATCTGTAACATCACCTTCTGCTGAAAGTCTTAGAAGCTAAAAGCAAGTTTTCTAGCACCTACCAGCACTCTCACCTTTACCTGTTTCTCCCTCATTTACTCCACATTTCTAAGTGACATGCGTACAGTGATTTGCATTCAGTTACTGTTTCAGGTTTTTGTCATGTGAGTTCATATTCTGTGCCAGATAGTGCCCCATGCACTGAAACAGACAGAACCACTGCCTTGGGGCAGCATTGGCTTCATACCAGACAGGGGCTGGTGCTCTGAGCAAAACCGGTGCAGGAAAAGTGCCTCGGGTTAGCGTGAGCAGAGGGTGGGGTGTGGCGCAGGATGGTGAAGCAGGATCTCTGCAGAGATAACACCTCTGGGAAAGGATTTCACGCAGGGGAGCAGCCAGTGCTATAGCCCCAGGGCCGGGAAGAGAGGCGATGCCAGGGGTTGTGGGAGGAAACACAGAGGGAGAGGAAGGAGGCTGGACAGAACACCAAAGCCTCAACACTTGTGTCCATGTGCAGGCCCCAGGGGTCTTCCTGGATGACACAGAACAACCATGCAGCTTTAGACTGCAAGCGGTATATTCTTTGTGCCAAGATGATGATTCGGTTCATTTTTGGGAAGAGACAGCAGTGGGGAGTCCCCTCAGAGATCAGTTCATTGCCAGACATGAGGGGAGAGTGGGCTGGCTGAAGATCCGTGGGAGTGAGGGTGTGAGGAGTCTGACTGGAGATGTATTTTTAACCAGGGATTCCTAGTGCATGTTAAATAGACTAAGACTGAATGAAATAAATGAGCCTGCATTCACCCAGCACATAGCCTCTGAGAGGTCTATCACACACCAAAGCTACCATTATTCTGCATTCACCCAATGGACAGCCTGTGAGAGGTCTTTGACAGACCAGAGTAACCACGAGCCTGCATTCCCACAGCAGACGGCCTCTGACAGGTATATGACACACCAAAGCGACCATTATTCTGCACTCACACAGTGGATGGCCTTTGAGAGGTCCGTGACAGGTCAGAGTGACCACAAGCCTGCATTAACCCATCTTCTTAATGTCCCCGCCTTAAGGAGAGTGTTTGCCCAGCAGTTAGTGGTGTAAACAGGCATGTAAAGCTTTTTAGAGCACATGACGCACCAGGGGATAATTAAAGTAAGCAGGACACACCTCGGTGATTGGTGTCCTCAAGACAATATCCATCAAAGAAAGACTCCGTGGAAAGAGCCACCCTTTGAAGCCAAATGGATCGAAGTCACTGAGTCTCCACCCTCAGGAGTGTGGGTCCAGGTGAGTAGGTGACAGACACTACCCAGCTCAGCTTCATAGTAGCCAGTGATGTCCCTACTGTCCAGAAGAAGTTTGGCCCGAGTAAGAACTTCACAGGGGGCTACCCAACCACTTCATGTGTGGGACCTCAGATAATGTCCCTGATTTATGGCTGGGGAGGCTGAAGAGAGGTGCACTCAGAGTTCCTGATCCCCTCGGGCATTTGTCAGGCTCACTGTCCCTGCCTTCCTGGGGACCACCCTCTCTGCCATGTCTGTCGCCATCTATTCCATTCCCCTTTCCGAGAAAAGCTGAGATCTGGGTAACAGTGCTGGCAGGACCCATGCAGGCAGGATCTCTGTTCCTCCACTCTTTTTGAAAGGGCACGTTTCACAAGGTGGTGGTAAACCTTTCAAGAGCAGAGCACGTTACATGCTGAGAGCCTGGTCTGTCTCAGGAAGAAAGCTCAGAGGGACCCCTTGTCCCCAACACAGTCAAGACAAAGTGCTTGGAGCTGAGAGGAAAGGGGGACCGAGGGCTGGGCTCCAGGAGAAATCAGGGGCTATGCCCCAGCCCCCCTCCTTCTCTGGGGTTCAGCCCTCCCGACAATCAGATGTGGGTTATGGAAGTTCTCCCAAGAGGCACATGCACCCAGTTCATGGCCCTAATTTTGTGCCAGGACATATGGGGGTTCTCAGAGCACCAGGGAGGGCCTGATGGGCAGGGAAGCCCGGGAGATTTGGTCACCAGAGAGCGAGAGCCCATGACAGCACTGCCCTAACCTGGGGCTCCAAGACCCAGGGCTCTTGTCTGAGTCACACTTGTGTGGTGTGTGCTGTCTGCAGGCCACACTGCATCTGTGTCCCCACAGGCCAAGCTCTGTCAGAGTTATGGGCTTGGCCGGAGAGCTGGGGATGCTCGGTACAGGATAGATGATAACAAGGTCAGAGCACTGCACAGGAAGTCTCTGTGCATGATTGAGAAAGGCCAGAGCCCTACCTGCCCCTGCTTGGAGGATGTGGATGTTCACCTGAGAGACCAGAGAGATCCCCACGCCTCTGACAATGGCCCCAGAGGACAGGCTAGCAGCATGCTGCCAGAACAAGGGTCACCCAGGACACCAGGCAGGATGTGAACTGGGCAGTGGCAGCAGAGACTCCAGGCCACAGGCAGGCCCAGTGACCGTGGGTGTGTATAGACGGCCTCAGACTGTGTCAGCACCCTGACTTCAAGATCAGGGGGCTCCTGGATGAGGGAGGGGTGGGGTCTTCCAGCACCTTTGCAGACCTGGGCCAGTTTGTACTGCAAATCCTTTATGGTGCTATTCTTCGATTCCAGAATGACTAAGGAGAGGAAGGTGTCAGAGAAGTGTGGCCTGACTCCACCACGGGGACATCCACATAGGAGGGACTGCTGTGGGAAGGCTTTGGAGCGAAGCCCTGGTGTGTGTCCACCTCCAGACCCTGAGGAGACCTAGTCTTGGGGCTCACTGCCTCAGGTCACCCCATTGGCCAGGACCCCAGAGCCAGGCCTGACCACACAGAGTCCCCTGTCCACATCACCCACTCTTTCTGTGACGTCTCCTAGGTCAGAGGGCAGAGAAACAAGGCCTGGCTCTAGGCAGGGTGTCTGCCATGTGTTGTCTGGCCTTCCGGCTCCTGGGCACCAAGGCCTCGTCTGTCCCTTCCTGGCAGCGTCCAGTGACCGGGACAGACCAGCCCAGGGGAATGCCACACACCACCACAGAAATACCAGGGAACAGACGCTCAGCCTGTGCCCAGAAGTGCCTCCCAAGGAAGCCTTCCCAGCATCCACCACACAGGCCACCACGGACCTTCCTCTCCTGCTGTGGCCTCTTCCAGTTCATCTTAGTGTCCAGGCAGATGGCAGCTGTGGCCTTGGCTAAGAGGCCAAGCTGCAACAGGGAGTGGACTCGGGCTAGGAAGGCTGGAAGGCCAGGAAGGGGCTGGGGAGACCTTGAAGACACTGGAGCCAGGCGACCACGGAGCACACTGGCCTGGGTGCTCTGGCCAGAAAACCATGACGGCCCCTCCCCAAGGCTGACTGAAGGTCTGCACCGCAGGGACGGAGCCCCACCTGCAGCCCTCAAAGCCTACCTCCAACTTGCGGGACATGAGTGTCAGGACTGAGGGGTCCAGGTTGGAGGCTGCCAGCACTTCACTGCAGAGAAGGCAATGGCACCCCACTCCAGTACTCTTGCCTGGAAAATCCCATGGACAGAGGAGCCTGGTGGGCTGCAGTCCGTGGGGTCGCTAAGAGTTGGGCTGCAGTCCGTGGGGTCGCTAAGAGTTGGACACAACTGAGCGACTTCACTTTCACTTTTCACTTTCCTGCATTGGAGAAGGAAATGGCAACCCACTCCAGTGTTCTTGCCTGGAGAATCCCAGGGACTGGGGAGCCTGGTGGGCTGCCGTCTGTAGGGTCGCACAGAGTCGGTCATGACTGAGATGACTTAGCAGCAGCAGCAGCAGCAGCACCTCACTGAACTGCATCTCCTCCTTCAAAAGGGCAGTGGCCCACGCCTACATCTTGAGCTCCAGGACGAGGTCCTGAGGCCTCCATTCTGTTGAACCTCCAGGATGCCCACGGTGAACTTCCAGGGACCCTTCCTTCCTTCTACATAAACACAGAAATCTGTATCTCTAACCCAGAAATGTGTATCTCTAGGTGAGCATCCGCAGAAATAATCTTTCACTGTATACACAAAATCTGAATCTCACATACATAATCCAGAAGGACCTGATACTCAGCCATCTGCTTGACCTAGGGAAAAAAATCAAGGAAAGTGTATAGATCTCCCATAGATTCATCATATCTGAATCAGGTGGCCGTATGCTAACAACAGTCACAGCATTGCAAATCGACCATACTGAAATATAGCACAGGCATGATATTAAAGAGGAGGAAAGAAAACCAGTGCCTACTTTATTCCCCCTGGCCTCCTGGACTGAGGCTGCTACCCCATCCCTGGAGCATAACCAGGCTTGGGTCCCACTGCCCAACTAGGGTGGGTTCAAGAGAGCCTGGCAAGGTGCCCCACATTGAGCCCTTTTTAAACGTTTACTGTCTGCTCTGTTCCAGCTTGGGCCACCCTCCCCAATGGGATCCAGGCACCCAGGGACTTGGGAACAAATACTACTAAGCCACCACATGCCCTGGTGCTGGGCATTCCAGCTCAAGCCTACTTCCCAGCAAATTGTCACCTCTCATTTTTGTGAAAAATGAAAAGTACCTTCCATGAAGTTGTGATGCTGTGTGTTGGAAATATAACTGAAAGTTCTGTGATAAATGTGCTGATTATGGGACACATTTAATCCAGCTTTCTATGAAACACCAGTGACAACAATTCCTTACATTTGTTTCACACTTCAGTTTATATCAGGTTTCTGTTTGTAGTCTTTTCAGTGCTGCTTCCTAATAATCAATTTCAGAGGTTTTTCAAGAAATCCTCTGGGCTCCTTCTTCAGCAGCTCTGGTCTGGCCTCTGGCCCTGGGACCAATATAAGCCCCTCAGCTCCTTGGAACCAGATTAACCCCTGCCTTTCAGTCCCCCTTTCCAGAGTTGTAACCACTCCAGTATTCTTGCCTGGAGAATCCCATGGATGGAGGAGCCTGGTGGGCTACAGTCCATGGGGTCACAAAGAGTTAGACATGACTGAGCGACTTCACTTTCACTTTCAACCAGTATTAAAGAGCACTCCACCCTTCCCACACACTGGCAAGCAGATAGCTGTGTCTAGAGCTCAGCAAATACCACAGTCTAGACCCCAGCACTCTTGGCAAGTGTGGGGCATGGCAGACAGACGGCAGGGAGAAGGGGTGCTGGGAAGTGTCCACGGCCAGGCCTGGGAGCTGTGGTTCCTGCCCAGACCTCTTGTAAACCTGAAACTTTCTGACCCTCAACCCATCCTGGTGGGCCTTTCCATCCCTCTGTCCTCAGAGGTCTCTGCCCATGTGCTCTTTCCGCAAACCTGGCTTTATTTTTGGAGGAGAGGCTTGGAAATCTCATGAATAGAGGAGCCTGGTGGGTCACAGTCCATAGGTTCACAAAGAGGCTGACATGACCTAGCCACTACTCAACAACGAGATGAGAAAGTGAAGAAAGGTTAAAGAGGAAGAGAGAGAGAATACAAAGCAATACAAAATCCTGTCACTGTCTTTAGTAGGTAATTGAGGACCTGTCATCAACTGTAGAAACTTTCAGAGGAACACACAGTTGGAAAGTGTACTGTGTTCCTACATCCTACCATACACATTCCTGCTATAATCTGACAGCAAAGACTTGTGAAATAAGAACAATAATCATCATGATAATCAATCCTTAGTATTCATGACTATTCTCTTCATTTTTAACATGTATTTGTTGAATATTTAATCTGTGTTAGGCATTCTCTAGGGCCTTCCCAGGGGGCTCAGACAGTAAAGAATTTGCCTGCAGTGCAAGGCACCTGACTTCAATCCCTCAGTGGGGAGATCCCCTGGAGAAGGAAATGGCTGAAGGCTAATGACTCTAGGTCTTCCAATCACTAGAAAACTGCCAGCCCCACAGAACATTAATAGGCGAGTGCCCTCCCAAAGGCCTCCATCTCAACACTAAGACTAAGCCACACCCAAAAGCCAGCAAGCTGTAGTGCCAAACACCCTTCTCCTATCCTTCAGCCAAATAGGGGCACAACCTTGCATGTCAGCAGACAGGCTGCCCAAAGCCATAATGAACCCAGAGACACCCCAAACCACACTGCTGGACCCAGACACTGCCCTTCAGGAAGACAAGATCTAACTCCACCCACCAGAACACAAATAAAAATCCTTCCAACCAGGAAACCTTCACAAGGCGTTGGTCCAACCCCATTCAGGTCACCACTAAGACCACACCAGCTCCATCCATGCCAGGTCAGCACACCAACACCTGATTTTCACAGCCTCAAGGCATTCTTTTAATCTATTCACAGCATCTAGCAGAAAAGTATAAAATGCTCTGCTTAAACTAGCAAACCAAGTACTCTTTCTACCCCCTTCTGATGTCTATGTCAGAAGCTTTTTCAATCAATATCACTTTAATAAAATTTTCTACTACACAAATCTCTGAGTGACTGAAATTGTGTCTCTTGGTCTCAGAATTAAATCTTTTCCTTTGGAGACTAGGAATCCAGCAGCACCATTCACTGTACACATTAAGTTATCATCTATCATCTTGAGGGCTGACTACT
>SJYA01003484.1:41702-61973 GCA_006410615.1 Neotragus moschatus
CTAAGAACCTCATTCTATCATACACTGTCTTTCTTTCATACTTCTGTCACTCTCTTGTCACACATACTATTTCTCATTGTCATTATTTTCCTTTGGAGATCTCACAATTCAGACACAACTTAAGTCCCATGCCTGAGAGAGCACTGTTTTCATCATAGTTTTATGAAATACAGAAACCAAAATGATCAAGACTTTTACCCACTGGTGTTGGGGAGAGAGTAGTTGTGTGTGGTTTGTTTGGAGGAGACTTGCATTATGGGAGACAGGACACCGATATGGCAATACTGTCTGAATACTGATGTGATGGATGAATACATGGAAATCACCTAAAAGAGCGAATGACCATAGCAAGTTTTAGTTATTATTACGGATGAAGGGCACAGGTATAGATGTGGAGAGGGAAAAGGGAGGATGCTGGCAGGTTGAGTGGCTTGGCCCCTAACCCTCTAGTCCATTGTATTCTCGTGAGCCCCCTTATGCAGCACGACTATTCTTTCAAATGTCCCCCCAACCTGACAGTGGGCCCCTGAGGGAGAGATGCGTCCAGGCTCCCTTCTGGGATCCTCTAGGCCACAGAGCAGAGGACAGACACAGGCATTAGACTGGGTCTACCCATACTCTAAAACTGACTCAGAAACAGAATCAAGAGAAACTAGGCGGGTGAGAAGGTGGGACAGGGATGCCCCACCCACAGGTAAGAGTCAGCCATTACTGGTACCTCTCCCCAACTAAGGGGGTGGGCAAAGGCTACTGGCCTTGGATTTGGAGGGCTGAGAGGACTTTCCAGCCAGGGGGTGGGGATCAGGGGCCAGACTGAAGTACAACCCCTGATACAGTCACCTCCTTTGGCAGCAATGGCCCCTGGTAGATGCACCCCACTACCAGGTAGTGCTGTCCCAGCCCTGTCGTCACTCCCAGCTGTACTTTGCCTGATGACTTGACCCCCTTCCAGACACAGAAGTAGACCCAGCACCCAGCAGGCCAGCAGACACAGGGTCACCCCCAGTTGAGGTTCCCTGGCAACATCAGCCATCCAGAGAGCCTCAAGACTTTATTCCTGAGGAGGGAAAATCTAAGAGAGTTGTTCCAGCAGAGGGCAAGAGACTGGGCAGCATCCAGGGGAACACTGTCCTTCTCCTAACCCTTGAGTCTAGCTGGTTCTTCTTGTGCTTCTGAGGGGCCCAGGGCATGCCCACAGCCTAGAGTCCCTGCAGTCTGTGTGCCCAGACCCCCAGACACCCCCACCCCATGCCATCCCCAGTGGGCCCAACAGTAGTCCCCTCTTCCTTCCCCAGGTGAGCAGGAACAGCTCACTCTGCATCCCTTGTCTTAGGACTCCAGGCCAGCCCTGGCGCACCCCCATGTGTATGCATGCACATGCCCACATGCCCATATTGCTTTTTGAGTTACAGCAGAATTTTGATGAAAACTTGGGCTGCACTAATTTTGTGTTGCAGGATGGAGGAGTCGAGGGGTACTGGGGAAATGAACACATTTTCAATAGGTTTCACATATTTTTCTACATTTGCTTCTTTTTGTCTCCTTTCTGTACAAGGATGGTGTTTTTTAAAAAGTAATGCAAATTTAATTTTCTTAAAACGCAGACTTGAGCTATGTGTGGAAGACGAATGGGACAGACCTGACCTGGCCCTGGTGCTTGACTCCCTTCCAGAAGCTGAAGTCAGTAAGCTGGTCTCATGTGAACATGGCAGAAGAGGTGTAAGGGGAAGGGGCTCACTTGGAAACACTCCACGTTTGGCGGGAAAGAGTCACATGCTCATAACCACCTAGGAGGGCCATCCAGGGACTGTTGTCAGGGCCTGATTGCATAGGCGTTCTCAGCACCCACCAAGGGGCATGGTTTCCTTTGGGGGCCTCAGCCCCTCAGACAGTCCAGCTAGCCTTGGTGGGCTGAACTGCAACGTGAGTGGTTCTGGAGGCCGCAGACCCAGGTGCCAGCAGAGGTGGCATGACAGGAGGTGCTGAAGGCCAGGGAGGCGTGGATGAACCTGGAAACCCAGATGGCCTTGAATGGCACCAGGGCCTCAGAGGCATGGGAGAGACAGGTGCAGCCACGGCTAGAGCCCCAGAGCCGGTGCGTATACCTCACGCTCCAGGACCTGATGGAGACGCCTTGCCCGGGTTGGGCAGACAGGCCTTGGCAGGGCCTGGTGGACATGCCGTGCCTTGGCCAGGTGGACAATTCATGCCAGGGCTGGGTGGCAACACTGTCCCAGGACCAGGTGGACATGTGGCGCCAGGGCCTGGTGGTACACTGCCCTGGGGCCAGGAGGACATGTCAGGCCATGAGCTGGTGGACAAGCTGCATTGGGACTTGGTGGCCATGTGCTGCCCATGACCAGAAGACCAAGAAGCCACCTTTTCAATTTGTATCCTATTTGAAGAGAGGCAAGGGGTTGAACCGAGGAGGGATGGGCCTACTGTAGAGACTGGAATGGAGAGAAAGCAGTTAGCCTGGGGATAGGAAAGGCTGTGGGGAGGGAGACCAAGAAGACAGCTTGGGGTTCTGGCCTCAGGGCTATGGGTCAGTGGTGGCAAGGAGAGATGGAGGGGGGAGATGGCCTGAGGGACTGGAAGGGCTGGGAGCACACTTGGAGTGGGAATGGAGACAAGTGAGAACAGCCAGAAGGAAACAGGCCTCCAAATGAACAGTAGGCCTGAGGCACAGGCAAGGTTGGTATGAGATGGTCCCTTAACCTCACCGCTACCAGCTCCAACATAGTGCTCTTCCTGTCACTCATGGAGGCAGAGATGGCCTGCCCATCCCTAAGCCCACACGTCCAGCCCTACCACAAGGCAGTAAGAAAGGAGCTCATGGTGAATGGCAATATCCTGGCAATGGTAGTTTGCAAAGGGGCCTGGGTGGGTGGCAGGTGTCTGGGGTCATTCTAACAATCAACTGGAGACCCCCTCAAAGGTGAAGTTTAAGGATGTAGATATATGCAGTGAGCCTGTCACCAGCTGAGGGGGCAGAGAGAATTAGAGGAACAATTCCCACATTTAACTTGATTTTCTTTTTCCCTCCTTTTTAGCTAGCTGACTGCTAAAAATGGTGGCCATCTCCGAATTTCTATCATCTCCTGTCTCAAGCAGCTTTTCCTGTTGGTTGGGATCAACCAACCAGTTACAGGGGACTTTGTGACCCTGGTTATCCCTAATCCTAGGCCAAGAAAGAGCACCTAAGATTTCCCTAGGCAGTGCATCCTCCCCCAGGGCATTGATTCCTACACTGGTTGATGATTTATTATGGGGGCCTAACTGTTTGCTTATATTGGCCTTTGGCACTCTTGGCCCTGTTGTTTTCCTCTGGCTGGAGGAGGAGGGTGTTTCAATATTTCTTGTACCATAAAATAAAGCCGAACTATCATTCTGTGTCTGAATATATTTTCAAATACTGCACCTCCACAGTTTCTTGCCTTTGTCCTTGGTTTCAAGGGAAGGTTCTGGGCTTCAGGTAGTCTAGTAGTACAGTGTAATTGAAGACAATTTAAGAAATGGAAAAAAATTAAAATGTATTATGTCTTATTATTCAGCATTAACTGCTGCCCATATTTTGGAATATTTTCTTAGTTTTATAGTGGCATTTATATGGCTCAGCTGGAAAAGAATCCGCTTGCAACGTGGGAGACCTGTGTTCGACCCCTAGGTTGGGAAGATCCCCTGATTAGGGAAAGGCTATATGCACTTCAGTATTCTGGACTGGAGAAATCAATGGATTGTATAGTTCATGGGGACACAGTGCCAGACACAACTGAGAGACTGTCACTTCATATATAACAATAATGTAATTGTTGCATGTTCAGGATTAATTTTTCCTAGATTTATGTTTATTTAACATTGAGCATTGTTTTCTTTCTAAAATTTCTTCAAAAACATGTACTTGGATGCATAAAAGAAGTACTATAATGTAAGTGTTAAGCATTTAATACGTTTCCATTTTTCCCTATTAATGATTCAGCAGAAATCTTCTGTATAAGTCTTTGCCTGACTGGTAATTTCTTCAAGATAGATTCCAAAGGGTAAAAGTATGGACTTAAAAATTAACATTTCTACTTATTTTTAAGGCTATTGGTCTACGATAGGTGGCTGCTACTCAAAAGTATGCCCTCCCTCTAGGATTCTAGTTTGCCCAACACCTGTTATCAGTAGGCCTGATTCCTCCCAAACTAAAAAGCTTAGCTTGCAGAAGATCAAACAACTTGNGTCTTTGCCTGACTGGTAATTTCTTCAAGATAGATTCCAAAGGGTAAAAGTATGGACTTAAAAATTAACATTTCTACTTATTTTTAAGGCTATTGGTCTACGATAGGTGGCTGCTACTCAAAAGTATGCCCTCCCTCTAGGATTCTAGTTTGCCCAACACCTGTTATCAGTAGGCCTGATTCCTCCCAAACTAAAAAGCTTAGCTTGCAGAAGATCAAACAACTTGGAAACACTAGATCTGTAATTTTATGGCATACTGACCTTGTTTTAGAGCAATGTAGAAAAAAGTCTTTGAGGAAGTTCAGTTCGGTTCAGTTCAGTTCATTCGCTCAGTCGTGTCCGACTCTTTGTGACCCCATGAATCACAGCATGCCAGGCCTCCCTGTCCATCACCAACTCCCAGAGTTCACTCAGATTCACGTCCATCGCGTCAGTGACGCCATCCAGGCATCTCATCTTCTGTCATCCCCTTCTCCTCNATTGGGTCTTTAAATTTAAAATAATAATAATAATGTAATTATGGAACATTTAAGTTGTTTCCACTTTTTACATTACTATGGTTAATGATTTAGTGGAATTTATAAATTTTTCCATTAATGGTTATTTCCCTAAAGTATTAATATATTCAAAGAATTAGAAATACTGACCTAAATGTTTACTTCTTTTTAAAAATTAATTTCTTTTTATTTTTAATATAAATTTATTTATTCATATTACTTTACAATATTGTATTGGTTTTGCCAGACATTGACATGTCCAGGCTCCCTGCTGGGGTCCTCTTGGCCATAGAGCAGGGGACAGACATAAGCAGTAGACCAGGTCTTTGCACACCCTAAAACTGACTGGGAGCCAGAATCAACAGAAACTGAGAGGTTAGGAAGGTGGGACAGGGATGCCCCCCACACAGGAAATGGTCAGCCACTGCTGGTGCCTCTTCCCCTCCAGTAGGGGTGGGGGAAGGCTGCTGGCCTTGGATTTGGAGGGCTGAGAGGATTCTCTGGCCAAGGGGTGGGGCTCAGGGGCCAGGTTGAAGTACAATCCCTGATGTAGTCACCTCCCGTGGCACCAGTGGTCTGGCAGATGCACCCCAGGCCCAGGCATTGCTGCCCCAGCCCCGGGGTCTCCCCCAGCTGTACCTTGCCTGTTGACTTGACCCCCTTCCAGACACAGAAGTAGACCAGCAGGCCAACAGACGCAGGGTCACCTCTCAGTTGAGGTCCCCAGGTACCTCCAGCCCTCTGGAGAGCCTCAAGTCTGTTCCTGGAGAAGGAAAGCCCATGAGCATTGTGCAAGCAGAGGGCAAGAGACTGGGCAGTGTCCAGAGGAACATGGCCCTTCCCTCAGCCCTGGAGTCTAGCCAGTTCCTCTAAAGTGCTTCTGATGGGCCCAGGGCATGCCCACACCCTGCAGTTCCTACAGTCTGTGTACCTGGATCCCCAGGTGGCCCTGCCCCATGCCTTCCCCAGTGGGCCCCACAGTAGTCCCCGCTTCCCTCTCCAGGTCAGCAGGAACAGCCCACTCAGCATTTCTGGTCTCAGGACTCCAGGGACGAGTCCCGGCACACCCCCATCTGCATGCACCTGCACATGCCCACATGCACAGACAAGGACGCAGACTTGAGCTACGTGTAGAAGACGAATGAGACAGACCTGGCATGGCCCTGCTGCTTGACTCCCTTCCAGAAGCTAAAGTCAGTAGGCTGGTCTCATGTGAACATGGCAGAAGAGGTGTAAGGGGAAGGGGCTCACTTGGTAGCGCTCCACGTTTGGCGGGAAACAGTCACATGCTCATAACCACCTAGGAGGGCCATCCAGGGACTGCTGTCAGGGCCTGATTGCATAGGCATTCTCAGCACCCACCCAGGGGCATGGTTTCCTTTGAGTGCCTCAGCCCCTCAGACAGTCCAGCTGGCCTTAGTGGGCTGAACTGCAGCATGAGTGGTTCTGGAGGCCACAGACCCAGGTGCCAGTGAAGGTGGTGTGACGGGAGGTGCTGAAGGCCAGGGAGGCGTGGATGAACCTGGTGACCCAGATGGCCTTGAAGGGCACCAGGGCTTTAGAAGCATGGGAGAGACAGGTGCATCTACGGCTGGAGCCCCAGAGTTGGTGCAGGCACCTCACGCTCAGAGACCTGGCAGAGACACCCTGCCACGATTGGGTGGACAGCCTTTGGTGGGGCCCAATGGCCATGATGTGCCAGGGACCAGATGGACATGCAGTGCCAGGGCCTGGTTGCCATGCCAGCCAGGGGACAGGAGGACATCCTGGGCTGTGGTCTGGTGTAAATGTTGCATCAGGACTTGATGGGCATGTGCTGCCCATGGCCAGAGGACCAAGAAGTCAACTTCACAATTTGTATCCTATTTGAAGAGAGACAAGGGGCTGGGCCTGGAGCAGGGATGAACGGGCCTCCTGTACATAGTGGAATGGAGAGAAGGTGGTCAGCCTGGGGATCGAAGGGGTGTACGGAGGGAGAACAAGAAGATGGCTGGAGGGTCTGGCCTTGGGGGTATGGGTCAGTGGTGGCAGGGAGATATGGAGTGGGGAGATGGCCTGAAGGACTGGAAGGGCATGAAGCAGACGGGGTGGGGATGAAGATAAGTGAGAATGGCCAGAAGGAAACAGGCCTCCAAGTGAAGAGTAGGTCTGAGGCACAGGCAAGGTTGGTGTGAGATGGTCCCTTAACCTCACTGCTACCAGCTCCATCATACTGCAGATCCCATCACCCATGGAGGCAGAGATGGCTGGCCATTCCTTGACCCCACACGTCTAGCCCTACTGCAGGGCAGTAGTGAAGGCGCTCACAGTGAACAGCAGCAACCTAGCAATGTTAGTTTGCAAACGGACCTGAGAGGGTGGCAGGTGTCTGGGTTCATTCTAATAGTCAATTGGAGACCCCCCAAAGGTGAAGTCTAAGGATGTAGACATGTACACTGAGCCTGTCAGAAGCTGAGGGGGCAGAGAGAATTAGGGGAACAGTTAACACATTTAATTATTCTTTTCCCCTCCCTTTAGACGGCTGACTGCTGAAGATGGTGGCCAGCTCCGAATTTCCATTATCTCCTGTCTTAAGCAGCTTTTCCTGTTGCTTGGGATCAACCAACCAATGGCAGGGTACTTTGTGCCCCTGGTTATCCCTAAGCCTAGGCCAAAAAGAGCACCTAAGATTAACCTAGGCAGTGCATCCTTCCCCAGGGCATTGATTCCTACACTGGTTAATGATTTATTATGGGGGCTTAATTTTTTCCTTATACTGGCCTTTGGGCACTCTTGGCCCTGTTGTTTTCTCTGGCTGAAGGAGGGTGTTTCAATATTTCTTGTACCATAAAATAAAGCTGAACTATCATTCTGTGTCTGAATATATTTTCAAATACTGCACCTCCACAGTTTCTTGCCTTTGTCCTTGGTTTCAAGGGAAGGTTCTGGGCTTCAGATAGTCTAGTAGTACAGTGTAATTGAAGACAATTTAGGAAATGGAAGAAAATTAAATGTATTATGTCTTGTCATTCAGCATTAACTGCTGTCAGTATTTTAGAATATTTTCTTAGTTTTATAGTGGCAATATTTGGCTCAGCTGGTAAAGAATCCACCTGTAATGTGGGAGACCCTGGGTTGGGAAGATACCCTGAGAAGGGAAAGGCAACCCNATAGTCTAGTAGTACAGTGTAATTGAAGACAATTTAGGAAATGGAAGAAAATTAAATGTATTATGTCTTGTCATTCAGCATTAACTGCTGTCAGTATTTTAGAATATTTTCTTAGTTTTATAGTGGCAATATTTGGCTCAGCTGGTAAAGAATCCACCTGTAATGTGGGAGACCCTGGGTTGGGAAGATACCCTGAGAAGGGAAAGGCAACCCCACTCCAGTATTCTGTCCTGGAAAATTCCATGGCTTGTATAGTCCATGGAGTTGCAGTGTTGGACAATGAATAAGTGACTGTCACTTAATGTATAACAATAATGTAATTGTTGAAAGTTCAGGATTAATTTTTCTTGAAATTAATTTAACATATAAGCTTTTTCTTCTAAAATTTCTTCAAAAACATGTATTTGGATGCATAAAAGAAGTACTGTAATGTAAGTGTTAAACATTTAATGTTTCCATTTGTCCCTAATAATGATTCAGTGCAATTCTTCCATATAAGTCTTTGCCTGACTGGTTATTTCCTCAAGATAGATTCCAAAGGGCACAAGTACTTAGTTAAAAATTCACTTTTCTATTGATTTTTTAAGGCTATTCATCTATAGTAGGTGGTTGCTACTCAAAAGTGCCTTCCCACCAGAATTCTAGTTTGCACTCCACCATTTATCAGTAGGTCTGATTCCTCCCAAAGTAACAAGCTTAGCTTGTAGAAGTTCAAACAACTCGGAAACACTAGAACTGTAACTTTATGACCTACTGACCTTGTTTCACTTCAATGTAGAAGTTTGGAGACAATTAATTAAGTCTTTGAGGGAGGAGTTATCTCCCTCCAATGTCTAATATTTCCTGCAACCTAACCAAATTTGCTGATAGTAGCACTGTGAGTTAAAACATATTTTCTTCATGTATGATCAGGTTATCTGCAGATAAGTTGTGCTCAGTCACTCAGTTGTGTTCAACTCTTTGCAACCCCATGGATTATAGCCTGCCAAGCTCCTCTGTCCATAGAATTTTCCAGGTAAAAATACTCGAGTGGGTTGCCATTTCTGCCTCCAGGGGATCTTCCTGACCTAGGGATCAAAATGACATCTCCTATATTGGCAGGCATATTCTTTACCATTGTGCCACCTGGAAGTGACACAGTGTTAAAATTGAAAGAAAGTAAATGTGCATCTTCACTGAATAAAGATTTCAGTAAATCAGAGTAAGCCCATCCCTTGGTGGCTCAGTGGTAAAGAATCCACCTGCCAATGCAGGAGACTTGGGTTTCATCCATGATTCAGGAAGATCCCCTGGATTAGGAAAGGATAACCCATCCAGTATTCTTGCCTGGGAAATCCCATAGACAGAGGATCTTGGTGGGCTACAATCCATAAGGTTGCAGAGTAGAACACAACTGAGCAACTAAACAAAGAAAAAGAAAGAAATCAGAAGAAGCTGGGAATCTGTAAGGATATGATATGTTCCTATTCTTAACAGTATGCTCCCACCATGTGACTCTGGGTATTACTTTTGATATTTTTTAAATTTGTGTGGGTCTCAGTTGGAGCATGCAGGATCTTCAATGCAGCATGCAAGCTCTTATTTAACAGTTGCAGTGCGTGGAATCTAGTTGGCTCACCAGGAATTGAACCTAGGCCCCCTGCATTGGGAGTGTGGAGGCTTAGCCACTGGACCACTAGGGAAGTCCCTGACATTATTTTCTTTATTTGGGAAACTAATTGTCTGCTCTATTATATTAATGGGCTTCCCAAGTGGCACAGTGGTAAAGAATCTGCCTGCTAATGCAGGAGATGCAAGAGATGCAGCTTCAAAGCCTGGATTGAGAAGATCCCTTGTAGAAGGAAATGGCAACCCACTCTAGTGTTCTTGCCTGGAAAATTCCAGGGACAGAGGAGCCTGGTGGTCTACAGTCTATGAGGTTGTAAAGAGTTGAACATAATTGAGCGACTGAGCATGCATGCTCTTTTAGATTAAGAAATAACTGTTCCCAGTCTTGTTCCTTTAAAACATTGGAACTTGATTTTGAATTTGATGAAAAGTCTATACCACTGTCAAGGACATGTATGGATTTTGTAGCCCAGCGTCCATTTTCCTTCTCTTGGTACTGGTATGATATCACCCTGGAAAACTGCACCTTTCCTTTTCTCTAGGCCATTGTGATTGTGATAGAGCTGACATCACCTTTGATTCCAGGGGTAGGCATGTGGCTCAGGCCTGACCATTGGAGGACCGCTTTCCTCCTACTGTGGTGATATCATCCAACCAGTGACACTTCAGGTCTCTAGGGGAGGCAGGCTGGCAAAGGACAGAGTGTGAACTGGAGCAAGAAGGTAAATCTCAGGGAACAAAATGCTGGATCCAGCCATGCCTGAAGACAGAAGCTACCTCTGTACCTTATAGTTGCACAGACCAAGAAATTATCCCTTTGGCTTAAAAACCAATGGGGTATTTTGGGTCGTTTTTCTTTCACTTGTTTTTCACTTGCAGTAGTAAAGTCTTAACTATTAGTGAATTGAATGTTCATAAATTTATTTCTTACTTAACTAATGTGACCTGAACACTTGGCCCTTCTTTATTACTTCAAGGTAGTAATAGGCCTATTTTGTTGCTAATGGATTAGCTCCTTGCTGATCAACTCATATCATGGTGGAAAAGGAGCCCGATGAGTCAAAGGAGGGGAGGGACACTGCAAGGGGCAACTAGAGGAAGGAGACAAGGAGGAGGACCATCCCTTTCCAGACAGGGCACCAAGAATTGACCCAAAAGTGGGCCATAGAGTGGATATAGCTAGGCCTGAGCCATCCACAGTATTTTTAAGAGTTATATAATATTCTTCAAAATGTGTAATCCATAGTTATTTGAAGCAATCTCTTGTATATAGGTCTTTAGGCTGTTTGCAATTTTTCAGTATTATAAACAATGCTGAAATCAATATTCTGGTACATTTGTTTTTGTGTAACTTATTATGTGGAGAAGGATATGGCAACCCACTTCAGTATTCTGGCCTGGGAAATCCCATGGAGAGAGGAGCCTGGTGGGCTACAGTCCATGTGGTTCCACAAGTTGGACATGACTGAGTGACTAAACCACTACCACCAATACATTATGTACAATAGTTCTGATTTAAGAAGGAGGATCATTGGGTCAAAAAGTAATCTCTTTTTAAAATGTTTTATACATGTTACCAAATTGCCCTCCAAAAAGATTGCATTGATTTAACTCCAGACATTTGGATATGAAAGTATTCAGTTTCTTACTCCCAACCCTGAATTTGTCAGCTTGTTGTTTAGTCACTAAGTTTTGCCCAACTCTTTTGCAACACCATGAACTGTAGTCCACCAGGCTCCTCTGTGTATGTCCATAGGGTTTTCCAGGCAAGGATAATGGAGTGGGTTGCCATTTCCTTCTTTAGAGGCGCTTCACAACATAGGGATCGAACTCATGTCTCCTGCTTGGAAGGCAGATTCTTTATTTTACCACTGAGCGACCTGGGAAGCCCATTTGTCAGGTTCGCCTGGCATATAAAATAATAATAACATACCACAGACCAGGTGGTGTAAGGGCTTCCCTGGTAGCTCAGCTGGTAAAGAATCCTCCTGCAATATAGGAGATCCCAGTTCGATTCCTTGCTTGGGAAGGTCCCCTTTAGAAGGGATAGCCTACCCACACCAGTATTCTTGGGCTTCCCTGGCAGCTAAGACAGTGAAGAATTTGCCTGCAATGTGGGAAACCTGGGTTCAGTCCCTGGGTTCGGAAGATTCCCGGGAGGAGGGCATGGGAACCCACCCACTCCAGTACTCTTGCCTGGAGAGTCCCTGTAGACAGTGGAACCTGGCGGGCTACAGTCCATAGGGTCGCAAAGAGTTGGACATGACTGAGGGACTAAGCACAGCACATTAGGAACAATATTTGTGAAAAATATTGCCAATTTAGGGGTGTTCCTCAGATGGCAGAGGAATAGGACCGGGAGACCACTTTCTCCCCAACAAATTCATCAAAAGATCATTTGAAATAAATGACCCAATCAAAAAATGGGCCAAAGAACTAAATAGACAGTTCTCCAAAGAAGACATACGGATGGCTAACAAACACATGAAAAGGTGCTCAACATCACTCATTATCAGAGAAATGCAAATCAAAACACGATGAGGTACCATTTCACACCAGTCAGAATGGCNTTCTTTCTAGCTTACTTCACTGTATGATAGGCTCCAGTTTCATCCACCTCATTAAAAGTGATTTAAATTCATTCTTTTTCAAAGCTGAATAATATTCAATTGTATATATGTACCACGGCTTTGTTATCCATTCCTCTAAGGATGGACCTCTTGGGTGATTCCATGTCCTAGCTATTGTACACAATGTTGTGATGAACATTGGGGTACACGAGTCTCTTTCAATTCTGGTTTCCTCAGTGTGTATGCCCAGCACTGGATTGCTGGGTCATATGGAGAAGGAAATGGCAACCCACTCCAGTACTCTTGCCTGGAAAATCCCATGGACAGAGAAGCCTATTAGACTACAGTCCATGGGATCACAGAGTCAGACACAAGTGATAGACTTAAACAAACAAACAAACAAACATGGCAGTTCTATTTCCAGCTTTTTAAACAAATCTCCACACTGTTCTCCACAGTGGCTGTACTAGTTTGCATTCCCACCAACAGTGTAAGAGCATTCCCTTTACTCCACATCCCCTCTCACATGTATTGTTTGTACACTTTTTGATAGCACCCATTCTGACCGGCATGAGGTGGTACCTAGTTGCGATTTTGATTTGCATCTCTGTGATAATGAGTGATATTGGGCATCTTTTCATGTGTTGGTTAGCCATCTGTATGTCTTCTCTGGAGAAATGTCTGTTTATTTCTTTGGTCCATTTCTTGATTGGGTCGTTTATTTTTCTGGCATTGAGCTACATGAGATGCTTGTGTACTACTGAAATTACGTCTTTGTCAGTTGCTTCAATTGCTATTTTTTTCTCCCATTCTGAAAGCTGTCTTTCACCATGCTTATACTGTCCTTCATTGTGCAAAAGCTTTTAAGTTTAATTAGGTCCCATTTGTTTATTTTTGCTTTCATCTCCATTGCTCTGGGAGGTGGGTCATGGAGAATCCTGCTGGAGTTTATGTGAGAGAGTGTTTTGCCTATGCTTTCCTCTAGTAGATTTATAGCTTCTGGTCTTACATTTATATGTTTAATCCATTTTGAGTTTATTTTTGTGAATGGTGTTAGAAAGCGTTCTAGTTTCATTCTTTTACAAGTGGTTGAGCAGTTTTCCCAGCACCATTTGGTAAAGGAATTGTCCTTTCTCCAGTGTATATTCTTGCCTCCTTTGTCAAAGATAAGGTGTCCATAGGTGCATGGATTTATCTCTAGGCTTTCAATTCTGTTCCGTTGATCTGTATTTCTGTCTTTGTGCCATTACCATACTGTCTTGATGACTGAAGCTTTGTAGAATTAGCCTGAAGTCAGGCAGGTTGATACCTCCAGTTCCATTTCTTCTTTCTCAGGATTGCTTTGGCTATTGGAGGTTTTTTGTACTACCATACAAATGGTGAAATTATTTGTTATAGTTCTCTGAAAAATACCATTGAAGCTTAAATTTTCTTGGCCATGGTACCACACCAGCCTCTGCACTGTGGCCACAGACTTGGATCATGCTTTCCCTGCTGGAGGCTTAAGGAACATCTGTGTGAATAATGCAAACGTGGCACTGGGCAAGGCCAAAAACAGTGAAAGTGAAAGTGAAGTCGCTCAGTCATGTCCAACTCTTTGCGACCCCATGGACTGTAGCCTACAAGGCTCCTCTGTCCATGGGATTTTTCAGGCAATAGTACTGGAGTGGATTGCCATTTCCTTCCCCAGGGGATCTTCCCCACCCAAGCATCGAACCCAGGTCTCCCGCATTGTAGACAGACGCTTTACCGTCTGAGCCACCAGGGAAGTCCAGTTCACTTCAGTTCAGTTCAGTCACTCAGCCGTGTCCGACTCTTTGCAACCCCATGAATCGCAGCACACCAGGCCTCCCTGTCCATCACCAACTCCTGGAGTTCACTCAGACTCGTGTCCATCGAGTCAGTGATGCCATCCAGCCCAGTAGAAGATGGCAATTGAGGAGAAGAAATAAGAAATAAAAAGTAGAACACAGTCTTTTGCCACCCCAGAGGTCATCTCCACAAAAGCAGAATAAAAACAGGTGTCTTACTGAGCTGGCATTGTACCAGAATCTGATGCACGTTACAGGCAATCTCCTGAGAGAGTTCAGAGACAGAAAGAACTCTCAGCCTTCTGTATAGCTAGCAGATGTGATTCCTTACCTACTTGTCCTCATGTAGGAGGACTTCACGCCACCAGGTCTCACTTTTGCTTCATCCTAAGTATGCCCAGCAAGTGCAGTGACTCTTATGTATTAGTTAATTGATGTTTTGGATTTAGATTTGAGACCCACGCCATCTGTTGCCTCTTCCAAATTAATATTTGAAGACTTTAACCCCGGTATGGCTCTTCCTGGGCCTCCCACACAGAGCAATGGTAAAGAATCCACCTATCAACACACAGGATGCAAGAGACGGCAGTACAATCCCTGGGTCAGGAAGATGCCCTGGAAAAGGGTATAGCAACCCATTCCAGTATTCTTGCCTGGAGAATCCCATGGATATAGTAGCCTGGTGGGCTACAGTCTATGGGGTCGCAAAGAGTCAGACACGACAGATTGTGCACACACGCACATGCATGCACACACACACAGCTCTATTTGCAGAGAGGGCTCTCAAGAACATGATTAATGTTACATGAAGTCCTATGAATGGAGTCCTGCCCTAGAGATGATCATACGAAGGGAAGTGAAAAAGACGAGTATCATATGATATTACTGATATGTGGAATCTAAAATGTGATACAAAAGATTTATTAACAAAGCAGAAACAAAATCTTGCAGGCGTAGAAAACAAACTCATGATTACCAAAGGGGAAAGACTGGGTAGGGATACATTTGCAGTTTGGGATTAGCACTTACAGACTGCTGTATATGAAATAGAAAAACAATTAGTGTCTACTGTAGAGTGCATGAAGCTATATTCAGTAGCTTATAATTAACTATAGTGGAAAATAATATGAAAATATATATATAACTGAATTAATTTGCTGTACACCAGAAAAGAGCACAACATTGTAAATGAAATATACTTCAAACTTCTACCAAAAGAATGAGGCCCTGGTCTCACAGCCATTCATCTGACTGTGCACACTTGCACATGCACACATAAACAAACACTTCTGTGTCTTATAAGAGGACACCTGAGAGCACATGCATTCTCTCTCTCCCTCTCACTGCACCCCCACCTTTCTTATCTCTCTGTCTCCACATGTGCACTGAGGAAAGGCCACAAGGCAATATAGATGGTGGCCGTCTACAGCCCAGAAAAAGGGTCCTCACTGGAAGCCAAATTTACTGGCTCCCTGATTGTGAAGTTGTAGTCTCCAGAACTGTGAGAAAAGAAGTTTCTATTCTTTAGTCCACCCAGTGTAGATCAAGGGAGTGATTCAGCATTTTGTTACAGCATCTAAAGCATACTAATCCAATTGGTTTATACTAATGAAAAATTAGCCTCTCATTATGACAGGAGCCAGTTTCGCAATTGGGAGCCAGGTGCCCACTGCTCCCCTCCGATGGAAACTGGGAGAAAGAGAGTGCTCTCTTGATTGATGTTTACATTCCAAAGAGATGTTTGCTAGGTCCTTGAAAAAGATATTTCTGGGTTGTAAAGCTGAACAGGAGGCTTTTATGGATTTTAAAAGTATAGTCATACTTTCAGGGACTTTCCTGGCAGTCCAGTGGTTAGGCTTCTGTGCTTCAACTTCAGGGCATACTGTTTCCATCCCTGTTCAGGGAAGCAAGATCCTGCATGCAGATCACGGTGCAGTGTGTGCATGCGTGCTCAGTTGCTCAGTGGTATCCGACTCTCTGTGACCCTCTGAACCGTAGCCCACCAGACTCCTTTATCCTTGGGATTCTCCAGGCAAAAATACTAGAGTGGGTTGCCATTTCTTCCTTCATGCTGCAGACAGAACATGAGAAAAGAAAATGAAATTATATGCATAATTTCGAAGGGAGACACAGAAAAGACACGTTTTGAAACAAATGATTTAAGGAAAAGAGGGGCCACCTCTCCCCTTATTTTCAACAGGGAATATTGAGCCTCTTAGTTTTAATTTGTGTGCATTCTTAACAGTAGCTCTTTCTACAATGTGGCGCATCCTGCAAACTTGCTAAACTCCATCATTAGACTAGTCATTCTTTTTGAGACTCCATCAAATTTTCTGTATGGGTGTACATGTCTGCAAATAAAGGCAGTTTTTCTTCTTTCTCTCCAATCTGGATGCTCACATTACATCTTATTGCTCCATTTCTCTCATTATGGATTGGACTCTCCCAGTTTTCTGCATGCCTGGTTACTTTAGATTGGCTATCAGGCATTATGATTTCACCCAGGGTTTTGGGTATTTTTGTATTCTGAAATATATGCATAAGCTTTGATCTGGGATGCTGTGAAGTGACTTTGAAATAGTTGGAAGCTTTTGATATTTGCTTTGAAGATTTGCTAGGTAGGGCCAGAGCACCTTTCAGTGTCAGTTCAGTCTCGCAGTCATGTCCGACTCTTTATGGCCCCATGGACTACAGCACACCAGGCCTCCATGTCTGTCCCCAACTCCCAGAGTTTACTCAAACTCATGCCCATTGAATTGGTGATGCCATCCAACCATCTCGTCCTCGGTTGTCCCCTTTTCCTCCTGCCTTCAGTCTTTCCCTGCATCAGGTTCTTCTCTAATGAGTCAGTTCTCCGCATCAGCTGGCCAAAGTATTGGAGTTTCAGCTTCAACATCAGTCCATCCCATGAATATTCAGGACTCATTTCCTTTAGGATGGACAGCTTGGATCTCTTCACAGTCCAAGGGATTCTCAAGAGTCTTCTCCAACACCACAGTTCAAAAGCATCAATTCTTTGGCACTCAGCTTTCCTTATAGTCCAACTCTCACATCCATCCTTTTGGTGTAGGATTCATATCTTCCCCACACTACTCAGCCGAAAGTGCTGTGAGCTCTCTGCCCCAGGCCTCCTGAAATTATGAGGTTTGTCACTGTGACTGGTGGGGGCAGCCACCAGTCCCTGTCCAGCTAGGGTGCTGGGCCGAGTCACCATTTATCCTCTCCTTTCCTTGACCTTGAGTACTTTCCTCACCGTCCTGTGGAGGTCAATGGTCTGTGGCAGACTCGAGGGGAACCCTCTGTCCATATGCAGGCTTCTCTCCCACTGTCTGTCCTTCTCTACCATATTCTGCCCACCAACTCTAGGGCCTTCGAATTTCAGTGCCATCTCCTAAGTGTCAGGTATACATTGAGCTCTACCAGGAAACGCTCCCTCCACACAGTCAGCTGGGTACAATTACTGCGCTAACTTGTATACATATCTGTGTCTTAATTTTTACATAACTCGAGGTTTTATAATTCTTCATCTCCTACTCCTATTTTCCCACACCCCACCCTTCCGCGAGCCATGCATTTGTTCTGTCTCTATGATTCTGCTTTCCTTTTTTTTTTTTTTTTAAGATTCCACATATAAGAGAGAGCATGCAGTATTTGTCTTCCTCTGTCTGGCTTATTTTGCTCAGCAAAATACCCTCTAGATTCATTCATGTTGTCAAAATGGCAAGATTTCATTTTTTATGGCTGAGATATACATGTACTGAAGATGAGATGGTTGGATGGCATCACTGACTCAATGGACACGAGTTTGAGTAAACTCCAGGAGTTGGTGATGGACAGGGAGCCCTGGTGTGCTGCAATCCATGGGGTCACAAAGAGTCGGACATGACTGAGCGAGTGAACTAAACTGAACTGATACACGTGCCACATTTTGTTCGTTCATTCGTCTGTTAGTGGATCCCTCTGTTACTTCCACTTCTGGCTACTGTAAATAACACTGCAACAAACATTGGAGTTCATATACCTTTTCACATTAGTGCTCTTGTTTTCTTTGAATAAATCCTCAGATGTGAGATTGCTGGATCATATGGCCATTCAATTTTTAACGTTTTGAGAAACCTCTATACTGTTTTCCATAGTGATTGCATCACTTTACATTCCCACCAGCAACGTACAAGGCTTCCCTTTCTCCACATCCACACCAACACTTGTTATTTGTTGTCCGCCTGGTGACAGCCACTCTGAAAGACTTTGATGATATCACATTGGGGTTTTGATTTGCACTCCCATAGGTATTTGCTCTGGACCTCGGCTTTGTGGTCGGGGAACTCAAGTTAGTAAGAGTAACAACCTGGCTGGGTTGTCATGAGAACTGACTGGTGAGCATGAATAAAGTGGGTATAATTAGGATACATACGAAGTCAGTATCATGCAAATGTTGGCCATCATCCTTTCTTTGTCTCTTCGTTACTTTTTAAATTATGAATGCATGATAATATTTTTACAAGAGACCTGGAAAATACAGAACAAATGTACATATAGTTCTGCAATATATATCACGATTAATTTTCAGTAGAGAAATAAGGATTTTTAGTTGNTCATCCTTTCTTTGTCTCTTCGTTACTTTTTAAATTATGAATGCATGATAATATTTTTACAAGAGACCTGGAAAATACAGAACAAATGTACATATAGTTCTGCAATATATATCACGATTAATTTTCAGTAGAGAAATAAGGATTTTTAGTTGAAGTTTCAATATAAAACTCTCAAAAATTAATGGAATGAATATACACTAAAGTAGAAGGATATAGTAGACCTGAACTGGTGCACTAAGCGTTGGCGGCTGTGACCGGCGCACTAAGCCTGGACAAGAGGAGTTACCCCACCTCTGAGGTCAGGGCAGCGGCCGAGAGTGCCAGGCTGTGACAGCGGAGGAATGGCCGAGAGGAGCTACCCCACGTCCAAAGTCAGGGGCGGCGGCCGGGACGAGCCACCTCATGTCCAAGGAGCGGTGGCTGCACAGGCACTGGAGGGCCTAGAGGAGCTATCCCATGTTGAAGGTCAGGAAGGGCAGCGGTGAGGAGATACCCTTCATCCAAGGTAAGGAGCCATGGCTGTTCTTTGCTGGAGCAGCCGTGAAGAGATACCCCACGCCCAAGGTAACAGAAACCCAAGTAAGATGGTAGGTGTTGCAAGAGGGCATCAGAGGGCAGACACACTTAAACCATATTCACAGAAAACTAGTCAATCTAATCACACTAGGACCACAGCCTTGTCTAACTCAATGAAACTAAGCCATGCCCGAGGGGCAACCCAAGACAGGCGGGTCATGGTGGAGAGGTCTGACAGAATGTGGTCCACTGGAGAAGGGAATGGAAAACCACTTCAGTATTCTTGCCTTGAGAACCCCATGAACAGTGTGAAAAAGCAAACTGATAGGATACTGAAAGAGGAGCTCCCCGGGTCAGTAGGTGCCCAACACACTACTGGATATCAGTGGAGAAATAACTCCAGAAAGAATGAAGTGATCAGCCAAAGCAAAAACAATCCCCAGCTGTGGATGTGACTGGTGATAGAAGCAAGGTCTGATGCTGTAAAGAGCAATATTGCATAGGAACCTGGAATGTCAGGTCCATGAGTCAAGGCAAATTGGAAGTGGTCAAACGAGATGGCAAGAGTGAACGTCAACATTCTAGGAATCAGCANAATAACTCCAGAAAGAATGAAGTGATCAGCCAAAGCAAAAACAATCCCCAGCTGTGGATGTGACTGGTGATAGAAGCAAGGTCTGATGCTGTAAAGAGCAATATTGCATAGGAACCTGGAATGTCAGGTCCATGAGTCAAGGCAAATTGGAAGTGGTCAAACGAGATGGCAAGAGTGAACGTCAACATTCTAGGAATCAGCAAACTAAAATGCACTGGAATAGATGAATTTCACTCAGATGACCATTATATCTACTGCTGCGGGCAGGAATCCCTCAGAAGAAATGGTGTAGCCATCGTGGTCAACAAGAGTCCGAAATGCAGTACTTGGATGCAATCTCAAAAACAACTGAATGATCTCTCTTCATTTCCAAGGCAAACCATTCAACATCACTGTAGTCCAAGTGTATGCCCCAACCAGTAACGCTGAAGAAGCTGAACGGTTCTATGAAGACCTACAAGACCTTTTAGAACTAACACCCAAAAAAGATGTCCTTTTCATTATAGGGGACTGGAATGCAAAAGTAGGAAGTCAAGAAACACCTGGAGTAACAGGCAAATTTGGCCTTGGAATGCAGAATGAAGCAGGGCAAAGGCTAATAGAGTTTTGCCAAGAAAATGCACTAGTCATAGCAAACACCCTCTTCCAACAACACAAGAGAAGACTCTACACATGGACATCACCAGATGCTCAACACCGAAATCAG
>SJYA01003484.1:71627-95078 GCA_006410615.1 Neotragus moschatus
TTCAATACTACGAATTCCTCCATGTCCCTCCAGGGAGCCTACCGAATTGGGACAGCTGACCAACACTTCGGAGAGAAAATAATGCTATATTCAGATGTCATTTCTCACCAAATACATTCCCAATAGATTAAAAAATATGAAGTCCTAGAAGTTATTTTGAATGAACATTTTCATAATTTTATAATGGGCAGGGCCATTGGTTGGAAACAAATTTCAGACAGTATAATAAAAAAAGATCACTTAGATCATTTAAATGTAAATTGCTTTAACTTGTACATAGAAAAAGACCATGTACAAAGATGCAATGAAGGAATGTGGAGGGAATGTGTTTTCCAATTATGATCAAGATTCAATATTTTAAACATGTAAATAGAACTTGCCCATCAGTATGAAAAATATTACTGTCCCAAATAGAACACTGGTAAACAATATGAATGGGCACTTTTCAAAGAAGAGATATCATTGGCCAAATATCCTACATATTGTTCAGTTACATTAAAATTGAAAGGAAAGTGGACTTGTATTGAGATGTGACTTGAGTGACTAGATGGGCAAAGATGCACAAGCTTGAATCTATTCCGTTTGCAGTGGGATATATGAAAATGATCACTTTCATACACAATTGGTTAGGATGTGAATGCATCAAATTTTGGGGGGGTGCATTTTGTTAATATGTAACAAACTTTTTAAAGGAGTTTACTCTTTATCCCAACAATTCCTTGCCTAGAAAATCTACTGCAAAAAAACAATTGTAGGATATTCATTTTGGCATTGTTCATAATACTAAAAAATGAGAAACAGCATGAAGGACTATATATATATACGGTACTGGTTAAAATAGCCATGGTATTTAAATTTGTGGATTTTCATACAGCCTGATGCCCATACCCTGCCTCCTGTGTGTTTGTATAGAGAAGCTTTAGAAGCACAAACAAGTGTAGGAGGCCATCATAATAAAGCTCCTCCACGAAGGAGAGAGGGCTGCAAGGAGTAGCTGCAGTAGACCTAAAAGCAGCCAATAGGCCTTCTCCTTCCATGGACGATGCAGAAAGGGGAGGTCTCTGGAGCATAAAAGTCAGCTGAGCCAGTGGCCCCCTGACTCCTGGGGTCTGGTGTACACTCTATGTCTCCCCAACCATAGGTTTCAAAGGTATCAGAATCCTACAATAAGAGGATCAAAGGTTTGCCACAACCCGCCTCTACCCCTTGGGTGTCTGTCCTGGCACCTACCTGTCGAGTCCCCAGTGCCAAGTCTACTAGATTACAAGTCTTCTTGTGTCACCTGGGCTTGGCATGATGGGGTCCATGAGCCTGGTCAGAGGAGTCAGCTGCTCAGAGCCTGACTAACCCTGCTGGGTGTCACAGACACAGCTGCACTTGGGACCTGTCACAGGAGAATACTAGGGGACACAGACACCCTGTTGAGGCTCCTCTTGGATGCACGGCCAGCTTTGCTTCAGACTTTCTCTCTTCCACCCTGTGCTTTTCACGTGGTTGCCTTCAGGGCCTTATTGTTGCAATGGAGACTCAGAGGTTCAGCCTTGACAAACCCTGGTAACGGTCATCTGGAAGGCCCAGTTTGCCTGGCTGTGCAGGGAGCACAAGACTGTTTCTGTTCACAGCCCTGACACCCCGAAAGAGAATGCAAATCCCCCAACATGCCACAGGGTGATCAGGGCTAGCTCAGAAGCCCCACCATATATATGAGCTTCTGTTCTTGGTGCCAGCCCCAATCTGCTTCTCTGTCAAGGAAGGGGTTTGTTCAATCTCCAGTCCCTGAGGAAACATTGGCTGGCACTCCTGATGCCAGTAAGCCCCTGCCCCAGAGCCTTCATTGCTTTCCTTCCAAGCTCCTTATCATTGTGCCAAGAGTCTTCTGTTCTTGGAGCTCCTATAATATCCATCATTCTCTCTCCTGTAGTGTGCCAGGAAGTGGCTGCTCTCCTACTCCAAGGCCATGTCCATTTCATCAGCCCACCAAGAAAGGAGGGATAAAGTTTATCTTGATTCCAGAGCTGGAAAAAACTGCCAAGACTCACCTTCTCATAGCCAGATGTGCATCCAGCCTCTACCTGGTCCCAAGGTTACAAGTGGAAACCAGTTGTCCTATTCACCCACCTCTCACCACGAAGATTCTTAGAATAAAGCCAGGAGCACACTGGAGCATTGATCCACTGAAGCAGGAGAGCAAAATCTGTGGGCACGAGGCAGGTGAAGGTAGCAAGGAGAGCTTGGGAGTACTGTTGGAAGAATGAATACCAAGGACCTTCAGGGACTCCTAGGAACTTGGGAGGGCAATTCTCAGAAGTATTCAGTTCAGTTCAGTCGCTTAGTCATGTCCGACTCTTTGTGACTCCATGAATCACAGCACGCTAGGCCTCCCTGTCCATCACCAACTCCCAGAGTTCACTCAGACTCACATCCATCGAGTCAGTGATGCCATCCAGCCATCTCATCCTCTGTCGTCCCCTTCTCCTCCTGCCCCCAATCCCTCCCAGTATCAGAGTCTTTCCAGTGAGTCAACTCTTCACATGAGATGGCCAAAGTACTGGAGTTTCCAGCTTTAGCATCATTCCTTCCAAAGAAATCCCAAGGCTGATACTCCTTCAGAAGTATTAGGCAGAAACAAATGATGTAATTGCCCTTGGGAAGGGGAAATGTTTACCTTTTTCCAGTGTGTTCCTCCCAACACACAGGGAAGACAGGGATTTAAAATGAACTATATTTAGAAAAGGTGTTTCCCATTGTAAGCACTGGTTTGAAAAGTCACTGAGAGATCCCTTGGGATGGGCTTTTACCATCCAACAAAGAGAGAAAACATCCCTCCTTCTCGTATACCTGTTGGTTCAATGATCAGAATTTAGTAACGAAGAAAAAAGAGGCCAGTTGTGTGGTCCTATTGTAGAGGAGTGTTGTTCAATTGCTGATTCATGTCTGACTCTGGGATCCCATGTACTGCAGCATGCCATGCTTCTGAATCTTTCACCATCTCCCAGAATTTGCTGAAACTCATGCCCATTGTGTCAGTGATTCCACCCAACCACCTAATCCTCTATTAACCCGTTCTCTTGCCCTCAGTCTTTGCCAGCATCAGCGACTATTCCAATTGTTTGGCTATTCGCATCAGGTGGCCAAAGTATTAGAGCTTAAGTTTCAGCATCAATCCTTCCAATGAATCTTTAGGGTTGATTTCCTTTAGGATTGACTGGTATGATCTCCTTGCCATCCAAGGAACTCTCAAGAGTCTTCTCCAACACCACGGTTCAAACATGTCAGTTCTCTGGCACTCAGCCTTCACAATAGTCCTACACTTACATCTGTACATGACTGCTGGAAAAACCATAGCTTTGACAATACAGACCTTTGTTGGCAAAGTGATGTCTCTGCCTTTTAATATACTGTCTAGTTTTATCATAGCTTTCCTTCCATGGAGGAAGTGTCTTTTTAATTTCATGGCTGCAGTTACCATTCACAGTGTTTTTTGAGCCCAAGAAAATAAAATCTGTTAGTGCTTCCACTTTTCCCCTCCTATTTTCCATGAAGTGAGGGTGAGAGGGTAACAGGCAGGAAGGCCAGGGGTCTCCAAACGGAGGAAATAGCCTGCNTGGAGGAAGTGTCTTTTTAATTTCATGGCTGCAGTTACCATTCACAGTGTTTTTTGAGCCCAAGAAAATAAAATCTGTTAGTGCTTCCACTTTTCCCCTCCTATTTTCCATGAAGTGAGGGTGAGAGGGTAACAGGCAGGAAGGCCAGGGGTCTCCAAACGGAGGAAATAGCCTGCAAGTGTCAGAGATTTTTATCTCTTAAGCAGTAGGAGGGAACAAACTAGTGATATTTTTTTCCTTCTCTATACAAATTTAAAAGAAGGTTTCTCTTAAAATTCTGTGTTGCCATGACACCAGGTTTCACCTAAAGTTAACTATTCTCAGACCTAGAGATAACCAATGCCTTTTTCTTATGGAAATGTTTATCTTAAGCTATGCTAATGTACTATGCATTTACCCCAAACTCTGTCTTCAAGTCGGTTCCACCTTTTAGCTCACAACCTACTTGACAAACCAATATGTTATACTCAGATATTGTTCCTCTAATCTATGTAAATGAAACTATTTGTGTGGTGATCTACCCTTCTTCAAGATTCAAGTCAATCATTTTATGGCCCAGGATGAACCATTTGGTGCCAAGATTATCCCAAAATGTATCTTATGGGTGAGGGGCCTGGTGCCATTCTGAGTTTTAAGACATTCCTTTCTTTCATTAACAGACTGCTAGTGACTATATAACATCCAGCTGAAAACTAGCAGGGGGGTACTCTTTCTGCCCCCTTCTGATGCCTATGTCACAAGCTTTCCCTATCTCCTTTATACTTTAATAATACTTTATTACACAAAAGCTCTGAGTGATCAAGCCTCGTCTCTGGCCCTGGATTGAATTCTTCTCCTCCGGGGACCCAGAATCCCAGCGTCATGATTCAACAACAACCTTTCATCTTGGGGGCTCATCCTTCAGGACAAGGTAAGGATGCTTGGAGCTCTAGTTCTTTGTTCTCTTAGCGAACATGTTTTCTGCTGTGCTTTGCTAACTACGGTGTGCTTGTGTGAATGAATGACATGCCCTGTGCGAAGCAAGTGAAGAGCCCTGCTCTGCGGTTCCACAGTGATCTCATACGGCTCATGGCAGAAACCTGTCGGGGGTTTATACCGACCTGCCAATGCCAAGAGGCACCCAATGTCTCCTTCGGAAAATGACCAGAAATGGGCAAAGCGTGTGGACCGAACTCTCTTTTCTTGGTCAAACTTTTCGGTCTCTTTGACCATTTCATAACTCCTTGGGAATTAGAAGTACTAACCTAATCTATCGGGTCTTAGACTTTCAAGGGACTTTTGATCTTTACTGTTACTGTGCACTGTGGCTTAGGTCTCAAACTTGGACTGGTAAGTCAAAAAAACGCCTAGCCTCGCTATAAATGAAAAGTTCGGAAGCTAGATGGAGCTCTAGCCCCAAGAACATCTCTCAGGTTAAAGGTTACTCAGATTGGGACTGCAAGGGTTTTTTTTTTCCTTTTGTAACGCTGGCTCTTAGTGGACCAGAAGAGGCTCTTATACTGGTGTAGTGGGATTGCCCTCAGGCATCTAAGCCGCCCCTGGCTCCATGTCCGATCTGCAAAGGACCACAATGGAAGAGAGACTGCCCTCAGAGGCGTAGGTCTCCAGGGTCGGACTCTCAAGACAATCAGGACTGAAAGTGCCCGGGCGTCCCCACACAAGCTCCCATCCTAATTACACCTGAGGAACCCCAAGTATAATCGATTTCCTTTTAGATACTGGGGCAACTTACTCTGTGCTTACTGAAGCTCCTGGCCCACTTTCTTCCCGATCTCCTGCAGTAATGGGACGGTCTGGAAGAGCCAAAAGGTATTACTTCAGTTATTCTTTATCTTGCAACTGGGATTCTGTGCTATTTTCACACGAGTTTCTGATCGTGCCAGATTCTCCCTCACCCCTTTTGGGGAGAGATATACTGAACAAGGTCCATGCCTCTGTTTTCATAAATATGGAGCCCTCCCTTTCTCTCCCTTTAGTTGAACAAAATGTAAATCCTAGAGTATGGTCTGATGGAAAAATCTGTGGGTCAAGCACAAAATGCTATTCCTGTAGTTGTCAAGCTCAAAGACCCACAGTTATTTCCACAGAAGAAGTATCCACTGAAACCTGAGGTTAAAGAAGGGTTAAAACCCATCATCAAAAATTCAAAGGAGCAGGGACTATTAATTCTCTGTAACAGTCCTTGCAACACTCCTATTTTGGGTATGAAGAAATCAAATGGTAAATGGAGACTAGTTCAAGATTTACAAATAATAAATGAAGCTGTAGTTCCTTTACACCCCGTGGTACCTATTCCTTATACTCTATTGTCTGAAATTCCTGAACGAACCAAATATTTCTCAGTAATTGATTTAAAAGATGCCTTCTATTCAGTGCCTTTGGCGGAGGAAAGTCAATTTCTATCTGCTTTTGAAGACCCTACGCAGCCAGCTTCTCAGTTAACCTGGACAATTTTGCCCCAGGGATTTCGGTGGGGCAAAAGTGATGACGGTCCTCACTTATTTGGACAAAGTTTGCTACAAAGCTCTGAAGGGGTGGTGTTACAATATGTAGATGATATTTTGCTCTGTGCTGAGACAGAGGAAGCTTGTTCCTGAGCCTCAGAAGATTTCTTAAACTTTCTGACAGGCTGCGGTTACAAGGCATGAAGAAAAAAGGCTCAGCTTTGTCAACAATCGGTTAGATATCTGGGCCTAATCATATCAGAAGGGACTAGGGCCATAGCCCCTGAGAGAATTAAACCTATACTAAATCATCCCCTACTTATGACTTTAAGACAATTGAGAGGATTTTTGGGAATCACAGGTTACTGTCGCATTTGGATTCCAGGTTATAGGGAACTTGCCCAGCCTTTATATAAACTTATAGCTGAAACTCAGCAGGCCCAAACTGACAAACTGGTTTGTTCTACAGAAACTCAAAAGGCTTTTAAGGTTCTTCAGACTGCTCTCCAGCAAACTTCCAGTTTGTCACTGAAAGAAAAAGGTATAGCCTTGGGAGTTTTGACACAATCCTGAGGGCCTCACCAGCAACCTATTGCTTATTTAAACAGAAAATTAGATGTAATTTCATGTGGGTGGCCCCACTGCCTAAGAGCAATTGGGGCAGCGGCTTTATTAACACCTGAAACCTTAAAAATAATTAATGAACAAAACCTTACTATACTGACTTTTCATGATGTGAGTGGAATCTTAAATTCTAAGGTTACTATTTGGATGACAGACAATAGGCTTCTTAAATATCAGTCATTGTTGTTAGAAGGACCAGTAACTAAGCTCAGAGTTTGTGGAAATTTAAATCCTGCCACTTTCCTTCCTGAGAAGGAAAATGAAACACCTGATCACTATTGTTCTCAATTCCTAACTTTAAACTATGCAGCTCAGGAAGATCTAATGGATACCCCATTAGACAATCCTGACATGGAAATATTTACAGATGGCAGTTCTTTTGTTTGGGATGGAAAGCGTAAACCAGGTTATGCCTTGGTGACTGCTAAACAGGTTTTGGAAGCAAAATCTCTCCCCCAGGAAACCAGTGCTCAGTTAGCGGAGCTTGTGGCTCTGACCCGAGCTCTAGAGTTAAGCAAAGGGCAGCGGGTAAATATCTACACTGATTCTAAATTATGCTTATTTGACTTTACATGCTCATGCTGCGATATGGAAAGAAAGACAGTTTAAAATGGCAACAGGAGAACCTATTAAGCATTTCAGGGAGATTGAGAGACTTTTAATTGCTATATATTGTCCTAAAGAAGTAGCTGTTAAGCATTTCTAAGGGCACAGCAGGGATGGGNATTATGCTTATTTGACTTTACATGCTCATGCTGCGATATGGAAAGAAAGACAGTTTAAAATGGCAACAGGAGAACCTATTAAGCATTTCAGGGAGATTGAGAGACTTTTAATTGCTATATATTGTCCTAAAGAAGTAGCTGTTAAGCATTTCTAAGGGCACAGCAGGGATGGGAGTAAAGGAGCTGAAGGTAATCAGCTGGCTGACTACTTTACAAAACGCTTCACTGCAGATGCCTTTGATCTGGACAAGTACTGTGGAACAGGAAAAACCACAATATACTGAGGAAAAATTAGAAAGATATGAAAAAAGAACAGCAAAGATTACTGATAAAAGATGGTTACAGTCCAAGTATAGACGATTAGTAATTCCTGAAAATGCTCAATGGAAAATTCTTAAGAATTTACATCAAAGTTTTCATTTGGGTGCAGAGAGTACTTATCAAATAGCTTCTCGTTTGTTTGAAGGTAAAAATGTAATGAAAACTTTAAAGAATATTATCAAAAGTTGTGAGATTTTTCAGAAAAATAACCCAAAGTCTGAAAAGCTAGCAAAATCTGGATTACAATGAAGTGGGAAGTATCCTGAAGAGGACTGGGAAATTGATTTCACTCATATGCCAAAAGCTAATAGATATTCTTGCTTACAAGTTTGGACAGATACTTTTATTAGATGGATTGAGGCTTTTCCCTGTCGTAGTGAACAGGCTAAGGAGGTTATAAAGATTTTAATCCATGAAATNACATCAGAGTTTTCATTTGGGTGCAGAGAGTACTTACCAAATGGCTTCTCGTTTGTTTGAAGGTAAAAACTTCAATGTAATGAAAACTTTAAAGAATATTATCAAAAGGTTTGAGGTTTCTCAGAAAAATAACCCAAAGACTGAAAAGCTAGCAAAATCTGGATTACAACGAAGTGGGAAATATCCTGGAGAGGACTGGGAAATTGATTTTATTCATATGCTTAAAGCTAATGGATATTCTTGCATACAAGGTTGGGGTAGATACTTTTACTGGATGGATTGAGACTATTCCCTGTAGTAGTGAACAGGCTAAGGGGGTTATAAAGATTTTAATCCATGAAATTATCCCCAGGTTTGGGCTGCCACGGAGCCTTCAGAGTGACAGTGGCTCCATCTTTAAAGCTGCTGTAACTCAGGGGGTATCCAAAGCTCTAGGAACAGAATATCACTTACACTGTTCCTGGAGACCCCAATCCTCAGGAAAGCTAATGACATTATCAAAAGGCATCTGTGCAAATTAACTCAAGAGACGCGGGAAAATTGGAAGAAAGTCCTACCCATAGCTTTAATGAGGGCTCGAACTGCCCCCAGAAAGGAGGGATTGTCCCCCTTTGAATGTATTTATGGAAGGCCTTTCTTATGGACAGACATTGTTATAGATCCTGAAGCCTTGGAATTAACTAGTTATGTAACTCAGCTCTCGGCTTTTCAACAGGCATTAACAAAACTCCGGGAGGAGACGACTCCTGACCCCACCTCTGAGTCAAGCGAGCCTCTATTTGAGCCAGGAACTGAGCTGTCCAAAGTGCCAGGAATTGATTCGTGGGTATATCACACTCGAGTTAAGAGGTGGCACCCTGACCAAAACTAAGTGACATCTTTTTATGTCTTTATTTTCTATGCTCTCATTTTGTACTTTTCAGGGCCTGATAACCTATGTGAGCTTACTTCTAAGGACTCCGAATATCCTGAGTCTGCTGTTTGATCCTAAAGACAATGCCTTCCTGTCCTGGGCTCACTCCTATGCTGCATTCCACAATCGGTCTAACTGCTGGGTCTGTGGAACACTCCCCTCTTCATCAGTGGAAGGCTTCCCATGGTGGACATCTCCACTTCAAGGCAAAGACTTTCTCCAAGTATGTAAATAACTTCGACAACAATTACATGCGATGCCTCTCCTGCATCTGAGGACATCCACCAATCCTAAAATGGACTGGTGCAAGACTTTGTACGTTAACTATGGACATAATGTGACTTTTAATTTTGATTATACATTGTCTCGGTTCAATGACTATTTTGCTACACATAAGGCAAATAGGTCTAGATCTAATGGTTTTTTACCTGACGTTTATCAAATATGGGATGAGGTTATATGGCTAACTCCTGAAAAAGGACGTTTAATATCTACTGCCCCTATATGCTGAGAACAAACAGAGCCATCCCCAAAAGTTAGCCAACAACTTAATTACAATGATTGGAAACAATTGGGATTTTTGCCTCAGGAAAGATGCAAGGTAATCATTCCCGTGTTTTCCAACCCCAGTTCAGGTCCTCCCTTTGTGTGGCCAGGCACTAATTGGGACTGGATATCTCAGTCCCGCTGGCTTGCTCCAAATGGAACTTATTGGATATGTGGCTCTTACTTATGGGCTTGGCTTCCCCCTGGTTGGATAGGGAGATGCACCCTGGGTCTAGCCTTTNAACTGAACCTCTATTCTAGAGTTTTATTTTCGCTTTTTTGTATTTTTTATCAATTTTATACCTTTAAAAATCTAATCTTCAGTACTCATTTTTACTTAGGGTGTGATTACTGGCTTGATTGCTTTCTCCCCTTTTGACTCTCCCTTTTCTCCCCAGGTGACCTCTATCTCTCCCCTCCCTCTTCTCTTCTCTATGTAACTCCATGGACATCTCTGGGTGTTCCAGACTGTGGAGAGCACTTAGGGAATTGATTACTGGCTAGATTGCACTCTTCCCTTTGACTTCCCCTCATCTAATCCTGGTCACCCCTCTCACTCTCCTCCATCCTCTCTTCCTCATGTAACTCTGGGAACCATTTTGGATGCTGCTCACTATGAAGAATCTTTTCACCATTAAGCTAGATGTTTTATCATCTGTGCTATACAGATGGAGAAGTCTAGAGTCTACTGTAAGAATAAGACTGAAAGCCAGAGGCAAGAGGCTTAAATCCAAAGCTTGAGAACAGCAGAATTCTTCTGACTCCAGGGAACATTAATTGATAAGTGTTCATCCAAAAGGCTCCATACCTGCACTGAAACCAAGCTCCACCAAAGAGTGAACAAACTCCACAACAAGATACATCATGCTGATTCTCCAGCAATGCAGGAATACAGCCCTGAGCATTTAAATACAGGCTGCCCAAAGTCAGGTCAAACCCATAGACACCCCAAAACACACTACTGGACACTTCACTGCACTCCAGAAAGAAGAGATCCAGCCCCACCTACCAGAATACAGATGCAGGCGTCCCTATCCAGGAAACCTTGACAAACCACTAGTCCAACCCCACCCATAGGGAGAAAACTCCACAATAAAGACGAACGACAAACTTCCAGCATACAGAAAGGCCAGCCCAAACACAGCAATCTAAACAAAATGAAAAGGCATAGAAATATGCAGCAGGTAAAGGAGCATGTTAAATGCCCACCAAACCAAACAAAAGAGCAGATAGCAAGTCTACCTGAAAAACAATTCAGAATAATGATCGTAAAGATGATCCAAAATCTTGGAAACAAAATGGAGTTACAGATAAATAGACACGAGACAATGATTGAGAAGATGCAAGAAATGTTTATCAAGAAACTAGGAGAAGTAAAAAAAGTCAATCAATAATGAATAATGCAATAACTGGGATCAAAAAGATTCTGGAGGCAGCCAACTGTGGAATAACTGAGGCAGAGGATAGGATAAGTGATGTGGAAGATAGAATGGTGGATAGGAATGAAGTATAGAGGAAAAAGGGGGAAAAAAAGAAAAGTAATGAAGACAAACACAGAATCCTCTGGGACAATGGTAAATGCCCCAACATTTGAATCATAGCAGTCCCAGAAGAAGAAGACAAGAAGAAAGGGCATGAGAAAATACTTGAGGAGATAATAGTTGAACAATTCCCTAAAATGGGGAAGGAAATAACCACCCAAGTCCAAGAAACCCTGAGTCCCAAACAGGATAAACCCAAGGTGAAAGACACCAAAACACATATTAGTCAAATTAATGAAGATCAAATACAAAGAACACATATTAAAAGCAGTAAGGGAAAAACAACAAATGATACACAAGGGAATTCCCATAAGGATAACAGCTGATCTTTCAAAGGAAACTCTTCAGGCCAGAGTGAATGGCAGGACATACTTAAAGGGATGAAAGAGAAAAACCTACAACCCAGATTACTCTACCCAGCAAGGATTTCATTTAAATATGAAGGAGAAATCAAAAGCTTTACAGACAAGCAAAAGCTGAGAGAGTTCAGCACCACCAAACCAGTTCAACAAATCCTAAAAGATCTTCTCTAGACAGGAAACACAGAAAAGGTTTATACTCAAAGCCAAAACAACAAAGTAAATGACAATGGGATCATATTCATCAATAATCACCTTAAATGTAAACAGGTTGAATATCCCAACCAAAAGACAAAGACAGGCCAAATGGATATGAAAACAAGACCCATATGTATGCTGTCTACAAGAGACCCACCTCAAACAAAGGATCAAAAACTTAAAGTTTGTGGCTGGAAGTGAAGGGCTGGAAAAAGATATTTCATGCAAATGGAGACTGGAAGTGAAGACTAAAAAGGAAGGCCTGGAAAAAGATATTTCATGTAAATAGAGACCAAAAGAAAGCAGGAGTAGCAATACTCATATCAGATAAAATAGACTTTGAAATAAAGGCCATGGAAACAGACAAAGAAGGATACTACATAATGATCAATGGATCAATCCAAGAAGAAGATATAACAATTAAAAATATATATGCACCCAACATAGCAAGGCAAATGTAACAAGAATGAAAGGGGAAATTAACAGTAATACAATAATAGTGGGAGATTTAATAACCCACTCACCCCTACTGCTAGATCAACCAACAGAAAATTAGCAAGGAAACACAAACTTGAAATGATACAATGGACCAGTTAGATCTAGTCGATATCTATAGGACATTCACCCCCAAACAATGAATTTCACCTTTTTCTCAGGTGCACACGGAAGATTCTCTGGGATAGATTATATCCTGGGTCATAAATCTTGCCTTGTAAATTAAAAAAAAAAATGAAATCATTCCAAGCATCTTTTTTTTTTTTTTGACATTCAATTCTGTTTATTGTTTTTATACTTACTGTTTTACATTTTATAAATGTAATAAGCAAAAATCTGTTATCTTAAAAAAAAGTCTTTAAAATGGAATAACAGCAAAAGGACAGTGTGCTAATAATTTTTATCATGACCTCTCGAGTACAGAGTTTAAAAAATATTTAAACCTATGCCTTTCCTTTAATTACAGCAAATATTTATAAGTATCTGTATTTTTATCTATTTTTTCTTTTTATTTTAATTGGAGGCTAATTACTTTACAATATTGTGGTGGTTTTACCATACATTCACATGAATCAGCCATTGGTGGACATGTGTTCCCCATCTTGACCCTCCCTCCCACCTCCCTCCCCATTGCATCTCTCAGGGTTATCCCAGTGCACCAGCCCTGAGCACCCTGCTCATGTGTTGAACCTGGACTGGTGATCTATTTCACATATGTTAATATACATGTTGAATTGCTATCTCAAATCATTCTACCCTCTCCTTCTCCAACAGAGTCCCACAGTCTGTTCTTTATATCTGTGTCTCTTTTGCTGTCGCACATATAGGATTATCGATACCATCTTTCTAAACTCCATGCTGCTACTGCTAAGTCACTTGAGTCATGTCCGACTCTTTGGGACCCCACAGACAGCAGCCCACCAGGCTCCCCCGTCCCTGGGATTCTCCAGGCAAGAACACTGGAGTGGGTTGCCATTTCCTTCTCCAATGCATGAAAGTGAAAAGTGAAAGTGAAGTTGCTCAGTCATGTCCTACCCTCAGCAACCCCATGGACTGTAGCCCACTAGGCTCCTTCATCCATTGGATTTTCCTTCTAAACTCCATATATATGTGTTAATATACTGTATTTGTGTTTTTCTTTCCAGCTTACTTTGCTGTATATAATAGGCTCCAGCTTCTTCCACCTCATTAGAACTGATTCAAATGCATTCTTTTTAATACCTGAGTAATATTCCATTGTGTATATGTACAACAGCTTTCTTATCCATTCATCTTCCATGGATATGTAGGTTGCTTCCATTTCCTGGCTATTGTAAACAGTGTTGTAATGAATAATGGGTTACACGTGTCTCTTTCAATATCTTTTTTGATCACAATACAGTAAGATTAGATGTCAATTACAGGAGAAATGAAACTATTAAAAATACAAACGTATGGAGGCTAAACAACACACTTTGGAATAATCAACAAATCACAGAAGAAATCAAAATATGCATAGAAACAATTGAAAATGAAAACAGGAAAACCCAAAACCTATGGGACTCGGCAAAAGCAGTGCTAAGGGGAAGGTTCGTAGTAATACAAGCATACCTCAAGAATCAAGAGAAACATCAAATAAATAACCTAACTTTACACCAAAAGAAACTAGAGAAAGAATTAATGAAGAACCCCAGGGTTAGCAGAAAGAAAGAAATCATAAAAATTAGATCAGAAATAAACAAAAGCACTAAGCAAAAATCAACAAAACCAAAAGCTGATTCTTTGAGAAGATAAATAAGACCATTAGCCAGACTCATCAAGAACAAAAGGGAAAAGAACCAAATCAACAAAATTAGAAATGAAAATGGACAAATCACAACAGACAACACAGAAATACAAAGGATCATAAGAGACGACCATCAACAACTAAATGGCAATAAGATGGATAACTTGGGAAAAACGGATGAATTCTTAGGAAAGTATAACCTTCCAAAAGTGAAAGAGGAAGAAACAGAAAATCTTAACAGACCCATCACAAACATGGAAATCAAAACTGGAATCAAGAATCTTCCAACTAACAAAAGCCCAGGACCAGATGGCTTCACTGGGAATTCTACCAAAAATTTGGAGAAAAGCTAACAGCTATCCTACTCAAACTCTTCCAGAAAATTGCAGAGCAAGGTTAACTGCCAAACTCATTCTATGAGGCCACAATCACCCTAATACCAAAACCAGTCAAAGATACCACCATATAAAAGAAGTACAGGCCAATATCACTGATGAACATGGATGCAAAAATCCTCAACAAAATTCTGGCAAACAGAATCCAACAACATATTAAGAAGATCATACATCATGACCAAGTAGGCTTTATCCCAGGGAGGCAAGGATTCTTCCATATTCACAAATCAATCAATGTGATACACCACATTAACACATTGAAAGATGAAAACCATGTGATTATCTCAATAGATGCAGAGAAAGCCTTTGACAAAATTCAATATCAATTTATGGGGGAAAAAAACCCTCCAGAAAGCAGGCATGGAAGGAACATACCTCGACATAATAAAAGCCATATATGATAAACTCACAACAAACTTTATCCTCAGTGTTGAAAAACTGAAAGCATTTCCCCTAAAGTCAGGAACAAGACAAGGGAGGCCACTCTCACCACTAGTACTCAACACAGTTTTGGAAGTTTTATCCACAGCAATCAGAGAAGAAAAAGAAATAAAAGGAATCCAGGTTGGGAAAGAAGAAGTAAAACTATCACTGCAGATAACATGACCCGCTACATAGAAAATCCTAAAGAACACACCATAAAATTACTAGAGCTAATCAATGAATACAGTAAAGTTGCAGGATATAAAATTAACACATAGAAATCCCTTGCATTCCTATACACTAACAATGAGAAAACAGAAAAAGAAATTCAGGAAACAATCCCATTCATTGTTGCAACGAAAAGAATAAAATACTTAGAAATATATATAACTAAAAAACAAAAGACCAATATATAGAAAATTGTAAACCACTGATGAAAGAAATCAAAGATGGCTCAAGTCAATGGAGAAATATACCATGTTCGTAGATCAGAAGACTCAATATAGTGAAAATGTGTATACTACTCAAAGCAATCTATAAATTCGATGCAATCCCTATCTAGCTACCAATGGTATATTTCAGAGAACTAGAACAAATAACTTCACAATTTGTATTGAAATGCATGAAACCTGGAATAGCCAAAGCAATCTTGAGAAAGAATGGAAGTGGAGGAATCAACCTGCCTGACTTCAGACTTTACTACAAAGCTTCAGTCATCAAGACAGTATGGTCCTTGCACAAAGACAGAAATATAGACCAATGGAACAGTATAGAAAGCCAAGAGATAAATCCACACACCGATGGACACCTTATCTTTGACAAAGGAGGCAAGAATACGCAATGGAGAAAAGACAATCTCTTTAGCAAATGGTGTGGGGAAAACTGGTCAACCACTTGGAAAAGAATGAAACTAGAACACTTTTTAACACTATACACAAAAGTAAAGCCAAAATGGATTAAATATCTAAATGTAAGACCAAAAACTATAAAACTCCTAGAGGAAAGCATAGGCAAAACACTCTCTGAGATAAATCACAGCAGGATACCCTATAACCCATCCGCAGAGTAATGGAAATGAAAGCAAAAATAAACAAATGTGACCTAATTAAACTGAAAAGCTTTTACACAATGAAAGAAACCATAAGAAAGATGAAAGACAGCATTCAGAATGGGAAAAAAAATAATAGCAAAAGAAGCAACTAACAAAGAATCAATCTCGAAAATATATAAGAAGCTCATGTAGCTCAATTCCAGAAAAATAAACGACCCAGTCAAAAAATGGGACAAAGAAGCAAAGAGACATTTCTCCAAAGAAGATATACAGATGCCTAGCAAACACATGAAAAGATGCCCAACATCACTCATTATCAGAGAAATACAAATCAAAACCACAATGAGGTACCATCTCACGCCAGTCCAAATGGCTGCTATCAAAATGTCTTCAGACAATAAATGTTGGAGCAGGTGCAGAGAAAAGGGAACCCTTCTACACTGTTTGGGGTAATGCAAACTAGTACAACTACTATGGAGAATAGTGTGGAGAGTCCTTAAAAAAAACTGGAAATAGAACTGCCATATGACCCAGCAAACCCACGGCTGGGTATACTCACCAACATAACCAGAATTGAAAGAGACACATGTACCTCATTGTTCATCACAGCACTGTTGACAATAGCTTAGACATCCAAGCAACCTAGATGTCCATCCTTAAACAAATGGATAAGAAAGTCATGGTACATATACACAATGGAATTTTACCCAACTATTAAAAAGAACACATTTGAATCAATTCTAATGAGATGGATTGAACTGAAGCTTTTTATACAGAGTGAATTAAGTCAGAAAGAAAAATGCCAATACAGTATAATAATGCATATATATCGAATTTAGAAAGATGGTAATGATGACCCTATATGCAAGAAAGCAAAAGAGATAGAGATAAAAAAAAAAAACAGACTTTTGGACTCTTTGGGAGAAGGTGAGGGTGGGATGATTTGAGAGAACAGCATTGAAACATGTATATTACCATATGAGAAATAGATCGTCAGTCCAGGTTCAATGCATGAGACAGGGTGCTCAGGGCTGGTGCACTGGGAAGACCCTGAGGAATTGGAAAGGGAGGGAAGTGGGAAGGGGATTCAGGACATGGGACACATGTACACCCATGGCTGATTCATGTCAATGTATGGCAAAAACCACTACAATATTGTAAAGTAATGAGCTTCCAATTAAAATAAATAAATTAATTAAAAAAGAGAAAAGCCAAAAGAATTTGTAAAAATAGATTCCTTGAATGACCAAAATTCCCAAAACTAACTCAAGAAGAAAGTGAAAACCCTAAATATCCCTAGGTCTATCAAAGATTTGGAACAGAAAACTTCAGGCCCATGTGACTTAACTAGTGAATGCTGCTGCTAAGTCGCTTCAGTCATGTCCGACTCTGTGCGACCCCATAGACAGCAGCCCACCAGGCTCCCCCGTCCCTGGGATTCTCCAGGCAAGAACACCAGAGCGGGTTGCCATTTTCCTCTCCAATGCATAAAAGTGAAAGTGAAGTCACTCAGTTGTGTCCGCCCCTCAGCGACCCCTTGGACTGCAGCCTACCAGGTTCCTCCGTCCATGGGATTTTCCAGGCAAGAGTACTGGAGTGGGGTGCCATTGCCTTCTCCAACTAGTGAATGCTATGAAATACATAAGAAGAAATATCACCAAGCCCATACAAATTCTTTCATAAAGTAGAGGAGATTAAACACTTCTCAAATAATCTTATGAGGCCAGCCTTCCAAAATATCAAAACTGGATGAAGACATTGCAAGAAAAGAAAACCATAGACCAACATTCTTCATTAAGCACAAAAAATGAAACATCAGCAAATTTAATTCAGCAATATATAAAACATTAGGACCAAAAAAGATCTACCCCAAGAATGAAAGATTGGTTATGCATTAAAATATCTTCAACCAGCATTATTCATCATATGCAAAAGACACAGGAGAAAAACCATATGATCATTTGGATAGATGCCGTAAAAGCATTTGACAATATTTGAGAACCACTATCTTAAAAACTCTTGGAAAACTAGGACTACAAACAGACTTTCTTAATCTGATCAAGGTCACCTCCAAAACCCCTACAACTAAAGGTGATAATGGAGGAAAATCTAATCCCTCCACTGTGGGTGGAATAGGCTGCTTGCCTTGGACTTGGAGGCCGCTGAGAGGCCTATCCAGCCAGGCGGTGAGGATCAAGCGGACTGACTGAAGTACCTGCCCCCTCCTTGGGCAGTGATCCTGATCCAGTCACCTCCCTTGGCACCAGTGGTTCCCTGGCAGACCCACACCACCTACCAGATAGTGGTGCCCCAGCCCCATTATCTCCCCCAGCTGCACTATGTCTGTTGACTTGACCCCTTCCTGACACAGAAATAGACCATCACAGACACAGGGTCACCTCCCAGTTGAGAGCACCTGGCAGCTACAGCCCTCTGGAGAGCTGCAAGACCTTGTTCCTGGAGAGGGAAAGCCCGTGAGAGTTGTGCCAGCAGAGGCCATGTGACTAGGGGCTTCCTGGAGGCCATTGCCCTTCCAGCAGCCCTTGTGTGAGGCTGTTCACACCAGTGCTTCTGGCAGGCCTGGAGTAAGCCCCTAGCCTGGATTCCATGCCGTCTGTGTGCCTGCATCTGCAACAGGCCCAGCCCCATGCCATCTCCAGTGAGTCCAACAGCAATCCTTGCTTCCCTTCCCAGGCGACCAAGCATTGCCCACTCCTCATTCCTAGTCTCAGACCTCAGGACAGGTTCCCCGTCCACTGCCATCCGAAGGCACCTGAGCACGAACAAAGCACACAGAGATGCCAGTGTGCATGCCTCTGACACGTGCTCTCTTTCACACACACACACGCCCATGTGCATGACCCTGTGCACAAACACACTTACACTCCCATGTGCATGCACCTGACCACATGCTCTCTCACACACAGGTACACACACATGTGCTAGCACTTGTGCACAGGCACTCTATCTTTCTCGGGCACACACACATACAGACATGGACAGGCAGATCCCCATGCGCTGCACCTGCCTAGAGACATACACACACACACACGTGAGCTACATGTGGGACACAAGAGGGACAGACCAGGCATGACACAAGGGGGCCCCCTCCCTTCCGGAACTTGAGGACAAGGACCTGCGCTCAGCAGGATGATCACCTGTGAGTGTGGCCCGGTTGGCAGCGGCACAGACTTGGAGGTGCACGGGGACTTGGGGATTGCAGGCTTGGACCAGAAACTCACATGTGCTGTGGAGTGTGGCAGTGTCTGTTTGAGCATGCGCACTGAGGAGCTGCCCCCAACACATACACCCAGACCCCCAACACCACTAAGCCTTTTACCATGTTTCCAGGCCAAGGCAGGGCTGACTTAGAGCACCCAGACCACATGGGTGTGTGTCCGCACAGGCAGAAGGGGGCAACAAGGCACACTAACATGAAATTTCAGCGGGGGGGGGGGGTCCATTGCCCGAGAGCCTACAGTCATCGCGGGAACGAATGGTCAGTGGGAACCAATTGCGAGGCAGGACCAGGGTGAGTGCGCAGGCGCTCTGCCTATGCTGAGCTGCAGGTCGCAGTACACCTCTGGGTTGTGTAGGGAGGGTTCAGTCTTTCCGGCTGCAGAGGGAGGGGAAGAGGGTTCAAGATGGAGTCCGATGCACACGGTGGACGAGCCACCAGGGCAACCAATGAAGACCCAGGTGCCGTAGAATTTGCAGTGGACACAGCACAGGTCAGCCACAGCAAGCCGGGTGGTACTGGTGGAGAGGATAACCCTAGAGACCCAGCTTGCCCTGGTGACGCCATCAGTTGTGGAGTTCATGGAGGCGCTGGTGACCTGGCTAGTCCCAGAGGCCTCAGCGCTGCAGGAGAGTCAGGTGGCACAGCTGGTAACATTCTGCAGATCCCGGGGCCACATCACGCTCCAGGGTCTGGTGGAGGCGCTGCACCTGGAGCCGCAGTTCTGAGTAACCGACCCCTCAAGTTGTATCCCATTCCAGGAACCACGGTGGACCAGGCGGCTGCGGGAGCCGGGGTGTGGGCTAGGGTGGTTTGAGGGGTTGCAAGTTGTGCTAAAGTGTAGGAGGAGGGTACTCTGAGGGGCTGGAGGATATGGCTCAGGGGTGGTCAGGCTTCCAGGGGAAGATAGTGAGGAAAAGCAACTTGAAGGGAACCAGAGAGTCGGGCAATGATATACAGGGTATCTGACAGTGGCCCTGTGGGAGAAGGTGTGTTTCCGTGAGCAGGGAGCCTTTCGTACAGGCAAAATGAGTAGTGTGGATGGTGGTGAGGAAAAGCAACCTGAAGGGATCCAGAGGGTTGTGCGGTGATATCCAGGGTGTACTCAGGGTATAGGCTGAGAGGTCCAGACTTGCTAGGCGGCCTCCTGTGGGAGAAGGCGGGTCTCAGGTAGCAGGGATCCTGACGTACAGGCAAAATGAAAAATGCAAATGATGCCTTAACCATATGTTCACCAGAAACCTCACTGTGCCTTTCTCATCACACGCGGAAGCTGACATTGCCCGCCACTTCCTGACTCCACGTACTCAACTGCAAGGGCCGATTCGGAAGGAGCTCGATGTTAATGGCCGCATGCTGGTTCTGTGCGTTCTAACAGGGTCAGGGCCGGGGAGGGAGTGGTGGGTGGTGGCTAGGTTCAGTCTGGGCCCAGGAGGAGCCATAATGAGTGGTTAAGCCTAAAGGAAAAGTGTGGTGCTCTGGGCTTGTCAGTGTATGAAAACAGAGGGAGGCCATGTACCTCTTCCTCAGTCTCGCAGGAACTTGAGTTTCATTTTCCCTCCCTTTTAGCCAGCTGACTGCTGAAGACCCTGGCCTGCTCCAGAGATCCATCGCTTTCTGTATGGAGCAGCTATCCCTGGTGATGCGATTCTTGCAGCACTCTGGGGCCCCCGTTTCTCAGCACAGAAGAGGGGTTTAAACCTAGCCTATGTCCCCTAGCTTAAAGTTTCCTTCCCTGGGGCATGGCTTTCTGCAGTATTTTGATCAGGCTTCCTCTTAGCCTGTGCTGCTGCTTGGGGCTCAGTGTCCACATTGTGTGTTTGGTGATTGTTAACTGCAGAAAATAAAACTGAGCTATTGTGCTATCTCTGACTTAATTTTTAGCTTCTGCACTTCCTGATACTGCATTTGTCTTTCAGTTGGAGGGGAGGTTCTGAAATCCAGATATTCAAGGAGTGCAATGTAATTGAAAACAATGTAAGAAGTGGGAGAATAAGAAAGTTGTATAGTGTCATTCAGTATTAATTTTGGAATGTTTTCTCACTTTATAGTTATATTAAATGTTAAGATAAATTACCAGAAGCCTTCCCTGGTGGGTCAGATGGTAAAGAATCTGCCTGCATTTTGGCAGACCGGGTTCGGTCTCTGGGTTGGGAATATCCTCTAGAGTAGGTAATGGCAATCCACTCCAGTATTTTTGCCTGGAGAAATCCTAGACAGTGGAGCTTGCAGGCTACAATTCATGGGGTTGCAAGGAGTTGGAATCCACAGAACAAGTGCACTTTTCACTTTTCATTTAACACCTGAATCATGTTGTTTTTCAGTTTATAATTCATGGCCAACTATTTGTGCCCCCATGAACTGTAACATACCAGACTCCTTTGTCCTCCACTATCTCCTGGAATTTGCTCAAATTCATGTCCATTGAGTGCATTATGCTATCTAACCATTTCATCCTCTGTCTCCCCCTTCTCCTGTTGCCTTTAATCTTCCCCAGAATCAGGGTCTCTTCCAGTTAGTTGGCCTTCACATCAGGTAGCCAAAGTATAGGAGCTTCAGGATCAGCATGAGTCCATCCAATGAATATTCAGGGTTGATTTCCTTTAGGATTGACTGGTCTGTTCTCCTGGCAGTCCAAGTCCACTCCAGAGTATCCTTGTACCCTGAAACATTGCTAAACTCACTAATTAATTGTAATGGTTCTTTTATACATCCCATTGGACTTCACACATAGACAATCATTTTGTCTGTAAATNATCCAATGAATATTCAGGGTTGATTTCCTTTAGGATTGACTGGTCTGTTCTCCTGGCAGTCCAAGTCCACTCCAGAGTATCCTTGTACCCTGAAACATTGCTAAACTCACTAATTAATTGTAATGGTTCTTTTATACATCCCATTGGACTTCACACATAGACAATCATTTTGTCTGTAAATAAATACACATTTCTTTCTTTCTTTCCAATTGATGCATTTGAGCTGACTTTTGTAAAATGAAAGCTCCAACACTTTGGCCACCTAATTTGAAGAGGTGACTCATTGGCCAAGCCCCTGATGCTGGGAACATTTGAAGGCAGGAAGAGAAGAGAATGATGGAGGATGAGATGGTTGGATGGCATCACCAAGTTAATGGACATGAACTTGAGCAAGTTGCAGGAGATGGTGAAGGACAGGGAAGCCTGGAGTGCTACAGTCCTTGGGTTTGAAAAGAGTTGGACATGACTGAATGAGCAGCAACAGGCAAAGGGAAGATGCTGGTGGGTTGTGTGGTTCAGCCCCTCACCATCTGCTACCTTTGTCTAGTGAACCCTTTCTGTGGTGCATGCTGGCAAAGTCAAAGCTGCATGGTGGAATGTGCATTCTAGATGGGTCCAGGTTGGGCCAGCTAGTTACCCTTGTGCATGGTATGGGAGGCAAATGAGATGGGAGTCTGGGTGCCCCTCGTGGGAGGCACAGAGACTCAGAGTAGAGTGCCTGTGTGTGGTGAGAGGCAGGTTGCAGCCCTGGGGGTTCGCTGCTTNTGGGAGGCAAATGAGATGGGAGTCTGGGTGCCCCTCGTGGGAGGCACAGAGACTCAGAGTAGAGTGCCTGTGTGTGGTGAGAGGCAGGTTGCAGCCCTGGGGGTTCGCTGCTTAAGGCAGCTGACCAGGAGCATCTTTTTTTGCAGCCAGGCACTTGATGGTGGTGGCGTTTTGTTGGCGGCCTGTAGTCCACTGTCCTGGGAGTGTACAGCACAGAGATCAACAAAGGCAGGGCCCTTTCTGTGTGTGGAGACCCCATTGTTAAAGCTCCACCAGCGCCACTGGAAGCCCGAGGGTGGGAGCCTCTTGAGTGGCACCTGCACCTCTGTGCAGCCTCTGGGGGAGCACAGGGCTGGGGACACATGGGAACCAGCCCTTCAGGTGGAGGAGTGGCCTGGAAATAGGTGAGAAGATCCTAGAGAGGCCCTGTCAACTCTTGGCCTTGAGATGTGAGGGAGATTGTTGGCACAGGAGAAGGAGGGTCCACACCACTGGCCAGGACAGCTGGGGAAGCCTGGGCCCGCCCACCCAAAAGGGAGCACAAGGAGGGGAGGGCACCCCTGAGCGGAACTGGAGAGGAAATAGAGTGACCATAGGTCACCACAGCTGGTGTCACCTCCACAGCTCCTCTGGTTCCAGGAACTTCCTTAGGACTCACGACTTTGTCTTGCTTTAACCCTGTTATGTCAGGAAGTCTTACTTTCCTGTTTCCATCTGTCCCCCTGCTGGGGACCTGCGAGGCCTTGCCTTTCACACCTGTCCGTATAGCTAAGGTGGATTATCAGGCAGGATAGATGTGGTTTCTATGCTTGGTTTGATCAGTTGCTGTCTCCCTACCTAAAAGGCTCATGTGAGCATAGATAGGAA
>SJYA01003485.1:0-24502 GCA_006410615.1 Neotragus moschatus
TCCATTGAGTCAGTGATGCCATCCAACCATCTCATCTTCTGTCGCCCCCTTCTCCTCCTGCCTTCCATCTTTCCCAGCATCAGGGTCTTTTTCAATAAGTCAGTTCTTCGCATCAGGTGGCCAAAGTATTGGAACTTCAGCTTCACCATCAGTCCTTCCAATGAATATTCAGGTCTGATTTCCTTTGGAATTGACTGGTTGGATCTCCTTGCAGTCCAAGGGACTCTCAAGTCTTCTCCAACACCACAGTTCAAAAGCATCAATTCTTCGGTGCTCAGCTTTCCTTATGGTTCAACTCTCACATTCATACATGACTACTGGAAAAATAATAGCTTGACTAGATGTACCTTTATTGGCAAAGTAATGTCCCTGCTTTTTACTGTGCTGTCTAGGTTGGTCATAGCTGTTCTTCCAAGGAGCAAGCCTCTTTTAATTTCATGGCTGCAGTCACCATCTGCAGTGATTTTGGAGCCCAAGAAAATAAAGTCTGTCACTGTTCCCACTGTTTCCCCATCTATTTGCCATGAAGTGATAGGACCAGATGCCATGATCTTAGTTTTCTCAATGTTGAGTTTTAAGCCAGCTTTTTCACTCTCCTCTTTCACGTCCATCAAGTGGTTCTTTAGTTCCTCTTCATTTTCTGCCATAAGGGTAATGTCATCTGCATATCTGAGGTTATTGATATTTCTCCCAGCAATTTTGATTCCAGCTTGTGATTCATCCAGCCTGGCAATTCACATGATATACTCTGCATATAAGTTAAATAATCAGGGTGACAATATATAGCCTTAAGGTGCTCCTTTCTCAATTTGGAACCAGTCCATTGTTCCATGTCCAGTTCTAACTTTTGCTTCTTGACCTGCATACAGATTTCTCAGGAGGCAGGTCAGGAAGCAGATGGTATTCCTATCTCTTTAAGAATTTTCCACAGTTTGTTGTGATCCACACAGTCAAGGCTTTGGCGTAGTCAATGAAGCAGAAGTAGATGTTTTTCTGGAACTCTTTTCCTTTTTCAATGATCCAATGGATGTTGGCAATTTAATCTCTGGTTCCCCTGCCTTTTCTAAATCCAGTTTGAACACCACACCTGGAAGTTCTCGGTTCATGTACTGTTGAAGCCTAGCTTGGAGAATTTTGAGCATTAGTTTGCTAGTGTGTGAGATGAGTGCAATTGTGCAGAAGTTTGAACATTCTTTAGCATTGCCTCTCTTTGGGATTGGAATGAAAAATGACCTGCTCTGGTCATTTGCTGGCATATTGAGTGCAGCAGTTTCATAGCATCATCTTTAAGGATATAAAATAACTCAACAGGAATTCCATCACCTTCACTAGCTTTCCTCATAGTGATGCCCTAAGGCCCACTTGACTTCACACACTCTAGGATGTCTGGTTCTAGGTGAGTGATCATACCATTGTGGTTATCTGTTTCCACTTGAGCTTAACTTTATCTCAAACCTTGAGCTAATCAATGTGTTTCTCCCATGGAAATGTCTTCCTTAAGCTATGTTTTTAATAAACTATGTATTTGCTTGGAAATCTGCCTTTCTTCAAAATTCATGTCAATTGTTTTATGGCCTGGGATGACTCACCTTGTGCCAATACTATCTCAAAATGCATATTGTGGGTGAGGGGCCTGGTGCAACTCTCTCAATTTTGAGGCATTTCCTTTTTCTAATTTGCAACTTGCTAATAGGTAAACATCTGCAGCACCGAAGAATTGATGCTTTTGAACTGTGGTCTTGGAGAAGACTCTTAAGAGTCCCTTGGACTGCAAGGAGATCCAACCAGTCCATTCTGAAGGAGATCAGCCCTGGGATTTCTTTGGAAGGAATGATGCTGAAGCTGAAACTCCAGTACTTTGGCCACCTCTTGTGAAGAGATGACTCATTGGGAAAGACTCTGATGCTGGGAGGGATTGAGGGCAGGAGGAGAAGGGGACGACAGACGATGAGATGGCTGGATGGCATCACTGACTCGATGGACATGAGTCTGAGTGAACTCCAGGAGTTGGTGATGGACAGGGAGGCCTGGCGTGCTGCGATTCATGGGGTTGCAAAGAGTAGGACATGACTGAGTGACTGAACTGAACTGAACTGAATAGGTAAATAACTTCTTGCTAAAAACTTGCAAGGGAGCACTCTCTCTCTCTCTCCCCCCTTCTGATGTCTATGTCAGAAGCCTTCACTATCTCTTTATACTTTAATAAAACTTTGCTACACAAAAAGCTGTAAGTGATCAAGCCTTGTCACTGGCCCCAAATCAAATTCCTCTCCTCTGGAGGCCAAGAATCCTGGTGTCATTCACAGCTTGTAGCAGCAATCTTTCATTAGTATTATTATTTCAGGGCTGACCTGTTTATAGAACATGTCAAAGGAAATAGTTTCAGGCTAACTGAACACTGAGGTTGCTTCAACACCATGTCATGGAAGAGGCTGGCTACTCCAGCTACACATAGGGCCAACTTTGACACTAGAAATGCTACATGAGGAACTTTCCTGGTAGTCTAGTGGTTAAGATTCCCCTTCCAATGCAGGGGGCATGGGTTCAATCCATGGTTGGGGAACAAAGATTTTACCTGCCTCTCAGCCAAAAAACCAAAACAGAAAACAGAAACAATATTGTAACAAATTCAATAAAGACTTTAAATATGGTCCACATCAAAAAACTTAAAAAAAAAAAAAGAAATGGTAAGTGGAAAAAAAGAATCAAGCCCAGTATATTGCGTGTGAGTCATCTAGTTTAGAGAAGTACATAGAAACTTGTTCTGTAGCTCATGTTCAAAAGTCATCTCTTCCTTCATTCCTAACAGGTCATCTAGTCTCTACCTAAATATCTCCAACAACAGAGCATTCCCTATCTTTGGAGAAAGGCCATTTTATTCATTGGTAGACCATTCTACAATCTTTATATTATATAGCCAAAAATTACATTCCTCATATGTCTACCTCCTAATCTTCCTTCTGCCTTGGGGAACCAAACAGGAAAAAAAAAAATCTTCCCTTACAATTGGAAAAACTAGAATAAGAACTGCAATAGTGTATCACATTAAACTTACTGAATTTGATAACTGGACTGTGGTTATCTATGGAAAGGTCCTTGTCCTTTGAAATTATGCACTAAAATATTAAGAAATAAAGTAACATGGTATGTTTAACAGACCTAGTTCAGAAAAAAGTAGTGAGAGTGATAAAATGCCAAAATAATTTAAATTGATGGGATCTGTATAATATGACAGATGAAAATTCTTTGTCATATTCTTGTAGCTATTCTGTAACTTTGAAATTATTTCAAAATAAACAGTTAATTTAAAAAATCCTCTGTCTTCTATATGACAGCTCTGCAAAAGTTTGAGAACAGTTACATTTATTCATTTCTACTTTGCTCTCTCTTGTTCATTCATTCATTCTTTAACAAATACTGATTATTTGCTTTGTGGCAGGTGCAAAGCTGGGCACTGTAGCTATAGCAGAAAAGATAGTCAATTCCATCTGCTCTCATTGAAACTTTGAATAAATCAAAATCATTCCACAAACTAGTTCTATTCTTTCTAACTGTGATAGAATTACAAGGGGCAGAGGGTGGTATAAAAGAGCCTACCCAAAGGTTCTGAATCCAGAAATGGCCTCAGCATCTAAGGATGTAGGGATGCAAAGGGTGGTGATCCAGAGAGATTGGTGTTCCTTTATGAAAAATCTGTTGCCAGAGGGGAAGGATTTGGGGGCTCAGGTGAGCAGCTTCAGACAAACATCTGACAAGTTGTTCCAACTGCTTCTTTAAATGTCACAGAGCATTGAAAAAAATTGCCTGGATTTGAAGGATAGCCACTCTGCCCCAGCAATGTAATTATGAGAGAGAGAGAACAGCCTCAGGGCCTCAGTACGGGCTGGAACCCACCAAAAGGAAGAGTCCTTACCTAATTCCTCAGAACATTGGAAACATCCCCAGGAACAAAGAGCTCCAGTTTCTGCTGTGCCCTTGCTCTTGCCCCCAGTGATCACAACCATGCCTGATGCACAGCAATGTCAGGCCCCTTCCCACACAATTTCAAGACTGGGTTTGAGTCGACCTTAGAAGAATTCTGAGAAAGGAAATACCAACAGTAACTATGCCCATTTCTGTAGTTGGATTTGCCTTATGGCCTAGATAAGAAAACTTTACAGCCATTAACATATATTTTTCCCCAAGAAAAAACAGTCACTAAATGCAGGGGTGAAGTCAAAGATCAAGCGGAGAATGTGCCTGTAGAAGATCGTGCCAAGGACATCAAACCCCTCCATGAATGGCAGCTCTCATTCTTTTCATGATTGGTACCAAGAGGGCTGTGTGAGGGAAAACAGAGTGGCATGAGGACACTGGATATTTAATACCTGTGCGCATCACCTTGTCAATAGAAAACGGAAAGTGCTCCAAGTGGGGAAGTGCAAGAACTTATTTTTTGTGTATCTCATAGACATAAAACAGGGACTCAGAATGAACTTCTTCACCTTATTAAGAACTTGTGTGTGCTCAGTCGCTCAGTTGTATCTGACTCTTTGCAATCCCATAGACTGTAGCCTGCCAGGCTCCTTTGTCCTTGGGAGTCTCCAGACAAGAATGCTGGAGCAGGTTGCCCTTTCTGCCTCCAGGGGATCTTCCTGACCCAGGGAAGTCTCCTGACCCAATGTGTCTCCTGCACTGACAGGGAGATTCTTGATCACTGTGCCACCTGGGAAGCCCTATTAAGAGTTTTAGGAAGAAATAGTAACAGATGATAGTTACCGAGCACACAAGACCTTACAAGGGTAGTCTCCTTTAACCCTCACAATAACATTTAAACATGATGGGATTATAAACTCCCTTGACAGATGTGGAAACTGAGACAGAGGAGGAGTCAGAAACTAAGTGGCAGTTGCAGAATTTGAACCTAGTTGCTTTGGCTGCAGAGTCTGGATACTTCACCACAATTACCCCATCTTCAGTGCATTGCTCAGGACCCCAAGGAGTAGTACTTCTTAAGAAAGTCAAATCCTCTTCTTTCTTCCTCTGCCCTACTTCCTGTCCACTTCTGTGATGTCTTAGACTCTCACTGACAGTTAGTACAGAAATTCTTTTCTTTAAATATCTGGAATGAATAACCTGGCTCAGTCCAACATTTTAACAGTTCAGTGTAGTCCACATAAACTCACGTGAATGAATTAAATTTTATTGTTTTATCCAAAATAGGACATTTATATAGAAATGTGCACAGAACACATATGTACATTTTAACAAACGGAAAAAAAATGCCTATGTAACCACCAATCAAGGTCAGGAATAAAATACTGGGGAAGCCCGCTGGAGGTTTCTTTTCAATCAAAACTCCATCCTCACCTGCAGGGTAACCACTATCCTGACTTTATTTAATATGTATATATTTAATATTTCCTTGCTTTCTTTTAGTTTTGTCATCTCTGAATACATGTCTGAACAATATAGTCTCACCTGTGTTTGAGCTTTATATAAATGGATCCATAGCACAAGTATTCTTTTTTTTAAAACAGCTTTATTGTGCTACAGTGTGCATCCATAAAATTTGTTCTTTTAAGGTGTACAATTCAATGTTTTTAAAAATAATTTAGAGTTGTGCAATCATCATCACAATCATTTTAGTATATTTTTATATCAGCAAATATTTTTATATTCACAAAAAGAAACCATGGGGAATTCCCTGGCAGTCCAGTTGTAAGACTCTATATTCCACTGCAAAGGGCATGGATTCTATCCCTGGTCTGGGAACTAAAATCTTGCATGCTGCCTAGCATGGCCAAAAAAAAAGAAAGAAAGTCTGTACCCACTGACAGTCTCCCCCTTTTTCCTCCTCCATCAACTCCTAGCAACCATTGATCTACTTTGACCTCTTTACATTTGCCTGTTTTAAACATTTCCTATAAATGGAGCCATACAATATGTGACCTTTCTGTGACTGGCTTCTTTCATGGATTAGGATAATGTCCCCAAGTTTTATCCATATTGTTACATGTATCAGAACTTCCTTCCTCTTAACTATTCATCAGTTGATGGACATTTGAGTTGTTTCCATTTTGGGAGCTGTTACTAATAGTGCTGTTATGAACGTTTGTGTACAAGTTTTTATATTGATATACATTTCCATTTCTCTCAAGTATTCTAGGAGTAGAATTTTTGCATGGTCTGGTAATTCCACATTTAATGAGGTTTTGAGGAAATTCCAGACTGTTTTCCAAAGTGGCTCTATTATTTTATATTCCCACCAGCAATATTTGAGGATTCAAATTTCTCCATGTCCTTGCCAACACTTGTCTCTTTTTTATTACAGACATCTTAGTAGGTATAAAGTGGTATCTCATTGTGGTTTTAACTTGCATTTCCCTTATGGTTAATGATGTTGAGCATCTTTTCATGTGTTTATTGGCCATTTCTATACCATCCCTGGAGAAATGTCTACATTATGATTTAAGCAACTTCTAAGAACACTTGTCTACTGATTGCAAGAGACTAAAGTTTTCTCGGAAAGAGTGTATGCTCAGTCATTCAGTCATGTCCAACTCTTTGCAGCCCCAAGGACTGTAGCCCACCAGGATCCTCTGTCCATGGGATTTTCCAGGCAAGAATACTGGAGTGGATTTATTGGTACTATATGAACAATATGTGAACTATATATGAACCATATGTGCCATTTATTTGTACTATATGAAATTGCCCAGTATACCAAGCACCCAGGCTTGATCTTATATCTTACAATCACGCTGAACTAATTTATTCATTCTAGAAGTTTTTTGTAATGGTTTCTGTAGTCTTTTCCGTATGCAAAATCATGTCCTCTATAAATAAAGATTGTTTTACTTCTTTTTTTCCAGTCCAGCACTGTTTATTTCTTTTTCTTGTCGATTTCCCTGGCTAGAACTCCAGTTCAAGATAGAACATTCTTGACATGTTGTCTTTATTGCTTTCTATTTCATTAATTTATATTCTTATTTTTATCATTTCATGTTGCCCCAATTTTGTTGGGCTTATACTTTTTGCTTTCTTAAGTCTTGAAATAGACACTTACCTCATGAACTTTTAGCCTTTCATCATTGTCAAAAGATACTTTTCCTTCTAAGCACTGTTTTAGCTACATGCCACAAGTTTTGATATGAGTATTTTCATTATTGTTCGACTACAAATTTTTGTAATTTCACTATGATTCTTCTTTGACCAACCTGCTATTTCAGAGTCAGTATCTTAATTTCTAAACATAGAGGTTTTCCAGTTATCTTTTCTATTTATTGATTTGTAGTTTATTTGCATTATTATCAGATTTCAATTTTTGAAGTGTATTGAGACTTGCTTTCTGTCCTAGTACATGCTCAAATTTTACAAATGTTCTGTATGTGTATTCTATAGTCATTGGTGGGTGGTGTTCTATACATTGGCTATTAGCTCAAAATTATTAATTATATTGTTCAAATGTTTTATATATATATATATTCTATATCCTCAGAAACAATTTTTTCCCTCTCCTTAATCAACTATGAGTGGTGTCTATTTCTCCTTTACATAAGCTAACTTTTCCTTTATATATTTTGGAATTTTGTTATAAGTGCAAAATCATTCCTGGTGAATTGAACCTTTTATCATTAAAAATAACCTTCTATCTCTAATAATGCTTTTTGCTTTTAAGTATATTTTGTCTGATATGAACACAGCTGTACAAGTTTTCTATCACTTAGAAAAGTGTACAAGTTTGTACAAGTGTACAAGTTTTCTATCTCTCCTGAAAAGCATATGGGTGTATTTAGTAATTCCACCTGACAATATTTTTTAACTTGAGCATGTAGTACAGAAACATTTATAAAATTATTAATATATTTGGGTTTCTGTACTTGTATTGTTTTCATCTATCTTTTTTCCTTCTATTATTTTAACCTCTTCTTTCTTGACTCAATTGACTCAGAATTTTTTTATTCAATTATTCTGTCTCTATTATTATTATTAATTTTGCTCACGCCATGTGGCTTGTGATATCTTGGTTCCCTAACCAGAAATCAAACTTGAACCCTGCCCAGTGAGAACTCAGAGTCCTAATCACTGGACCCCCTCCCCACCCCGGCCAGGGAATTCCCTGTTGTTATTATTTTAATAGTTACATTCTATTAATTCTTGCATAGATAACTACCTTATCAAAGTATAAATTTATTAAATACCTAAATCACTTCCAATACGATACAGGTCTCTTAGAAAAGTTGAACTCCATTTATGCCCCTTCTGACGTCTTTTCTTACTGTATGGTACTTAAAGTTTATTTTAAAAAAAACAAAAACATAGACTTTTTTATGATTCCTTCTGTCGTCAATGTTCCCTTACATTGTCTACATATGATCGCTTTTCTTGCTCTTCATTCTTTCCTGCATTTAGTTCTTCCCAAATCATTTTCCTCCTGAAGTACATCCTTTAAAATTTCCATTAGTGCAGTCTGCTGGTAACAAACCCCCTTAGTTTTTGTTTGTTTAAAAATATCTTATTTCACCCTCTTGTTGAAGATTTTCATGAAATATGCCACCCTCAGGGTCCCATATAGGCAGAATCTCCTGTAAGCACCCTCACCCCTGCTTTAACTTCCAGGGCTGAGTCAAAGCCCTGGTGTGAAGTGCCTGTATGCTCTCAGTCCTTTGATGAGGGGACAGTGTCTATCTCAACAAAGTTTCAGGAGAAGCTGAAACAGGTAACAGATGAAAGTAGACAGGTAACAGAGAGGAGTAAGGCCATCAAAAGTAGCTTATACTGTTTCAACTGAAAGCTTTAGCTCCTAACCTTCAGGTTTTAAAAGCTTATGTGTTTGAAATTGGAAAATAAAATATGGCTTCCTTCAAGCCACCAGAGCCTGAATCTTTGCAATTGAAAGTGTCCCCTGACACCTGGCAACATGAGACCAGAGATAAGACCGGAGACCATGCTGCTCAATAACCAACATGCTTCTCCTAGTGCTACATGGAGTGACCCTGTCTTTGTTCTAATGACGCCACCCAGGCACCATGATACACAGTCCATTTTCTTCCAACATTTTGCCAGATCTCTGAAGTCCAGTCTGTCTTTTATGATCCCACCATGTCCAACTGCAGGTCACCTGATTTGGTGATGAAGCTGAGATGGGAATCCGAGTTCTTATCTGCAGAGCCGAAGAATGGAATCCACGAACACTCAAACACTCATGGTAGCAAGTGAATAGGATTTATTAAAGAGGAGGAAAGTACAAAGTTCTCAGCATAGACACTCAGGAGGTTAAGAGTCCCCCCATGGACTGCAGCATGCCAGGCTTCCCTGTCTTTCACCATCTGCTGGAGCTTGCTTAAATGCATGTCCATTGAGTCAGTGATGCCATCCAACTATCTCATCCTCTGTTGTCCCCTTCTCCTCCTGACTTCTATCTTTCCCAACATCAGAGTCTTTTCCAATGATCTGGCTGTTCACATCAGGTGGCCGAAGTATTGGAGCCTCAGCTTCAGCATCAGTCCTTCCAGAGATATGTTGGAAGCAGGTCTATTATTCACCATCCTCTTGACACCTCCAAATCAAATACAGTGCTTTTTTCCCCCTAAAAAGTAGAAATAGAGATACAGATGTACAGAACAAATGGATGGACACCAAGGGGGGATAGGAGGGCGCATGAACTGGGAGATTGGGATTGACATATATACGCTACTATGTATAAAACAGACAACTGATGAGATCCTGCTGTGTAACACAGGGAACTCTGCTCAATACTCTGGTGATGAAGAGGTGATATATGTATAACTGATTCACTCTGCTGTACAGCAGAAACTAACAGCATCGTATAGCAACTAAACGCCAATTAAAAAAATACAAAACCCTCCAACTCTAGCCCTAGTAAGTCAGAATCTCCCACAGGCCAGGCCCAGGAATCTGCATTTCCAACAAGCACCCCAAAATGATTGAGGCAGCCAGCCTTGCACACATCCTTTAGTGAGTATTGGTTAAAGATCTGAGGGCCCAAGTCCCCTCACTGTTAAATGGACGCAGTACTGCCACCTCCTTCACAGTAAAAAAAAAAAAAAAAAAAAGTCTGTGCAAATTATTTGCACAAAGAAAACGCTAACGCTTTCATTTTCCACTCCCCCAATACAAAGGTGAAGAACTTTTATTGCTTATTTGATTTGGATTCCGCCTCATGTTTAATGCACTTGGCTCCAAGACCCAAAGTTGACCCGAAAGAGAGAGGGAGAAGGGAAGACTCGAGAAAACTCCTCCAGTTCCCACAACCAAGTCGCACTTGACCTCACGGGGACCTGCTGCTCCACCGCGGGCGCACATTTGTATCCCGCCCTAGGCTGCGCGGCAAGCCCGCCCCCGCGCCCCATTGATTGGCCGCGCCTGCCCGCCCGTCACACTCTTTTGTCTCGGTTAGCTGAGGATAAAAGCCGCTGCGGGAACCGTGCTGTCTCGACTCGGCTACCAGTCTCAAGGCGGCAGTGCGAAGCAGCTTCATCGGGTGATCCCGGCTAGCTCAGCGGCTGAGGAGGCGCCCATCCTTTCCTGTAGGGCCGCGGAGACCGAAGGCGGAGACGCAGCTGTCGACACCAGAGCGTCCGCTGCCCACCAGCCCAACACAGGTAAAGAAAGGGGGGCAAGATTGCCCCGTGCGGAGAGAGGAGGGGGAAGCCCTACCAGGACTGGCGGCTCCCAGTTTAGGGAATCGAGGGTTGCGCAGCAGGGGAAGGAGCCCTCCCGCGGCCTGGCTGCGCTGAGGGAGGAGGTGGGGTTCCACTGGATGCTGCCGAATGGGTAGGATTTGCCTGGGCTGAGAAAGGGGGCGTTTTCAGGGGGAGGTGGCAAGGGGCGCGTTTGGGAAGTGGAGAATCGCAAACTGTCTGCCTTGAACCCCCTTTGCATCTCCTCATCCCTTGCGGCGGGAGGAATATGTGGGTGTGCGTCTCCAACTCCGATGTTCTTTCTCCGTGGCAGGCCCCCAGAGCCGAAGCTGAACTTGAATTCGGTGCGGCTGATTACAGAGCTGGTAGGACGACGATTTCCCCGGGGGAAATGGAATGGGGGGCCTTTTTTTGGCTTGTATTCAGGAGGTGGGAGAAGGAGTTTTCCCCCTGGCTACTGCGGAGGCGGGTGGGGGTGGGGGGCGGGGAGGAGGAAGCGGGGTGAGGAATGAGGCTGTTTCTGACCCTTCCCCTCCCTGCCATGCCCTCTGCGGCGGCGCAGTCTTGACGCCCTGAGATCCTGGATCGGCGACCCTCGGTGCACAGCGATCGGTTGAAGCCCAGAGGCGAGCTTTCCCACGGAGGCCACAGGTTGCAGAAGCTGGAAGTGAAATAAAGGCGTGCACTTGCTCCTGAGCTCCTGTAAGAATCTGAGAAATAGCGGGGCGGGGTGGGAGGTGGACGTTAAGAAGGGAGTGTGGTTGAGACTGGAGACCAAGAGGTTAATGAGATCTTATTTATTCCCACAAATCTGTGACCGCAGTGCTCTATTTTGAGAGCCCACTATCCTCTCCATGCACTATTACACTTAGAAGCAACAGTTGCCGTCCCTCTTGAAGGAACGGAGGAAAGGGATAGAAGTGGCTGCAAAAAGCATCCTGCTATCATGAGACACCAGCTGGCTCCATGAGGTTGTAATTAATTGCCAGTCTCCTGGAGGATATTTTTAGGGTAGTGGGCAGATATAAAATGCACTGTAGGATATTCAGGAAGGGAGAAAATAACCCCTGCTCCTGTTTTTTGTTTTGTTTCATTTCTTTTTTACAGTTCCTACTGAGATTAGAAGGACGACAGAACCCCCCAGCACGCCTGCAGATTAGGCTTTTTGTAAAAGCCTGAGCATCTTGTTAACATTTAGAGACCCGATCATCGTCCTTCATGACTAGCATCATTGCGCGCGTGGGTAACAGCCGGCGGCAGAACGCATCCTTGCCACCTTGGGCCCATTCTATGCTAAGGTCTCTGGAGAGGAGTCTTGGTCCTTTAATGGCCATCCTGGCAGAGAGAAACCTGAAATTGTTCTCAGGGAGGGTGGTGCCAGCCCAGGGGGAAGAAACTTTTGAGAACTGGCTGATCCAAGTCAATGAGGTTTTGCCAGATTGGAATATGTCTGAAGAGGAAAAGCTCAGGCGCTTGATTAAAACCCTGAGGGGCCCCGCGCGGGAGGTGATGCTTTTGCTGCAGGTGGCCAACCCCAACCTCAGCGTGGCAGATTTCTTGCACGCCATGAAACTGGTGTTTGGGGAGTCTGAAAGCAGTGTGACTGCTCATAGTAAATTTTTTAACACCCTGCAGGCGCAAGGGGAGAAAGCCTCCCTTTATGTGATCCGTTTAGAGGTGCAGCTCCAGAATGCTATTCAGGCAGGCATCATAGCTCAGAAAGATGCCAACCAGTCTCGCCTGCACCAGTTCCTTTTAGGGGCCGAGCTGAATGGGGACCTGCGCTTCAGGCTGAAGAATCTTCTCAGGATGTATGCAAATGAGCAGGAGCGTCTCCCCAGTTTCCTGGAGTTAATCAGGATGATAAGGGAGGAAGAGGATTGGGATGACACTTTCGTTAAACAGAAGCGGGCCAAGAGATCTGAGTCAGTAGTGGCAAGGGCAACTAGCCCAGTGGCATTTGGGGGCTCCCCACGCATAGTGATTGATAATAAAGACTGTAACGTGATTGAGATAGATGATACCCCCGATGACTCAGATGAGGATGTGATCCTGGTGGGGGAGTCTCAGGACCTTCCACTTTCATTCTCGGATTCTTCTCCCCCCAGACGCAGGGTCAGACCTCAGGATCAAGTGCTAATCATTGATTCCCCCAACAATTCCCAGCTTCCATCTCCTTGCACCAGTGGGGGTTCTGGATATAAGAATGATGGTCCTGGGAATATGCATAGAACCAGGAAGCGCAAACACACAATTTGCTGTTCATATTGTGGTGAAGAGGGCCACTCAAAGGAAACCTGTGACAATGAGAGCAACAAGGCCCAGATGTTTGAAAATCTGATCATCACCCTGCAGGAGCTGGCACATACCGAGGAGAGGTCAAGAGAGGCCCCTGTTGAACCCAGCAACCCTTTTGAGCTACAGTGAGGTGCTAGCCCCCAGCTTTAAGTGAACCCTAACCTATATGCAGAGTCCAGCAATGGGAAAAATGGGGGGGAGGATGCTTCTGATCACATAAATTAATCTACAAAGCAGCTTTCTTTTGGGATGGAGGATGGAGGGTCTTAAATATTGGTATAGTGGGAGGGAGATGGCCTGAACTTCATCCTTGCTACTAATCCCCTGCTGCCTGAGGGTCTACCCTCTGCGTGTGCCTCTTTCCTTGATGCCTTTATTCTCTGTGAAAATGATATAATTCATTGTTAAAACAATAAACACAAATGCAAGATGTACAAATTACCCCAAACCCTCCAACCCTTAAATAACCATTGTCAACCCTTTGATGAATGTCCTTCTAGATAGTTCCCTTTACCTATGTATCTAGATAGATACATGTATAGATAAGAGTGAGCAAATATAAGTGTTGTTCTAAAGTCTGTATTTTTTCAGCAAATAATATATGTTGTGAGCTTCTTTCTATATCAATAAATAAACAGCAGCAGCTAGCTTACTGTCTGTGTATTATTTTAGGGAGAAGTAAAGGAAAAAGGGATAAGAAAAATACAGTAAAAAGCTATAAAGGGTGGGGTTATACACCGAGGTGGGGTTTTGATTAACTTCATTGTGCAGATGAGGAAAAGGGAAGAAGAAATGGGCTGAAATCGTCCTTAGAGGTAAATGGACAGAGCCCCTTACCACAGCTGACCTGTCCCTTAGGTCGCAGAGCCAAACTGTGGCACCCACTAGTTGACAACATTTTAAGGCTTTCTTCTCTAAGGTATCCAGAAGATTCTGAGAGCGGGAGAGGCTGGTGCTGAGGTAATAGCCCAAACGGAGGATACCAGGGGTCCATTCCTGATTACTTTGGGGAGGGGCAGCTCTCCCTGCTCTGGATGGGTTTCTGACATCGCTGTTGCCATGGCTTCACCCCATCCAGGTTACAATGGTGAATCTCTCCTGTGGGCTGATGCGGCCTCTACCCCACCCCACTCCCCCAGTTAAAGAAGGAGAGAGAAGCTACTGGTGGGAGCCAGCACCAGGGGGCTCAGCCCCCAGAAGCCCTGAAGTTACATGTTAGAGGACACTGGCAGCTCAACGATTTCAAGACAACCCCTCTCAATCCCCCAACTGAGAATAGATGGGCAGAGATGAAAAGCAATATAGTTGCCCATACACATGGCAATCAGGAAGCCTTCCACATTATTTTAGTGGCGTGGTGGACATTCATGGGCTGGGGAGAAGAAGTAGGGCGGCGGGGAGTTGGGGGGAATACCTTCCCAGGAACCTGCCCTGTCCCTTCTCCCGATCTCATATTGGAGATATTGGAGGGTGGTAAAAGAGGACATGTCTGACCTCAGACCCCGAGGTCCTTACGTTCTTGTAGGTGTATAAATACCTACCTCTGTGAGCAGCACAGGGCTGGGGGCACGGGAGCGGGGAGGACTGCGTTTAAGACGGGGCAGAGTGAAGGAATGGGGACACCTGAGGACCTGAAGGAGCTGGTGTACAGGAAATCGGTGCTCCTCAGAGTTGAGAGGAGGGAGCAGAGGAGGGAGCCCAGCAGCTGGAGAGGGTGTGTCAGGGGCTAGAGCGTAACAGGAGAGCAAGTGAGGTCCCATCAGGGACACTCACAGGAGACTGAATGTGACAGGAAGGCTAGTCGGAATCACAGACCCCCGGGTTGTGTATACAGCTCCAAGCTGAGTGTACCAGCAATGCACTGGTTGAGGCACCCAGAGAGAGACAGTGGGGTTCCCATTGTGTTAGCAATTGAGGGAGGAAGGAGAGGGAGACACCAGGTGCTGTAAGAAGCCAGTGCAGCCTTTCCTGGGCTGTCACGCCTCCGGAACCTGCTTAGAAAGAACACCCCACCCCTCATCCCCAGGCACATTCTCCATCGGTGAGAGGGTACAGGCTCAGCCTCCCTTGTTCTGCCATCACCCCTCCCCCAGACCCCAGCATCCCAGGTTTGGCTTAAGCCTCAGCCTCCTTAACCCTCCTGACTAGAGGGAGGGCCTCTCTGCCTTGGACCCTTTAGCTGAGAACCGGCCCAGAGTGCAGACTCCAGAGGCCCTGTCCTTGCATCCACCCCCGGCACCTCTAAGACCCTGGTAACCACCACCATCTCTCCAGAGCCGAAGGGGACCCCCTCCCTCACCTCCTGGCAAGAGGCAGTTCCACTCAGGCCCCCAAAGCCAGGTGGACCCCCAACATTTCCCAGATCATATAGAGTTGGAAAAATCTCTGATGCTGGGAAAGATTCAGGGCAGAAGGAGAAGAGGGTGTCAGAGGATGAGATGGCTGGATGGCATCACCGATGCAATGGACATGAACTTGGGCAAACTCTGGGAGATGGTGAGTGACAGGGAGGCCTGGTGTGCTGCAGTCCATAGGGTTGCAGAGTTGGACACAACCGGGCAACTGAACAACAACAATAACATAGAATTTAGCCCTTAATTCTTCTCTACCTCTCCATCTCTGCTCTTTTCTTAATTCTACTTTATAAACACTTGTTGAATATTTGCCCCAGAGACACACTCTATGTTGCCATGTCTCTCTAGTATCCAATAGAAGACAGAGCTGAAATAAGACAAAAATAAATCCTGGCCACTTCACTAACCTCCTCTTCACTGGAGTTAGCTTGGGAGTTCAGTTAGACCACTGCTTTGAAAATGTGTTCTGTGATTCACCCCCCTTTTCTTCCCCCTTTCATCCTTCTCTCTGGTGTATGAATTTGAGACTGTCTACATTTTTATTTCACCAACCTGATGTCATCTGACATTTCTTTTCTGTTTCCCTTTGTGTGACACTGGCTTTTCCTTTACTTGAGAAATACATATTCTCCCTAATTAGGAGACATGGACCAATACCTGGGCATTCAGATTAGACTAATGGGATTAGCCGAAAAAAGCCTCCATTTCAAACTCTAGGCTTCTTCCTTCCTTTCTGCCTTCATTCTCATTGGTCGCTAAGAGATGAAAATCACTCTTGTCAGAAGAAACCGGTCTTTGAGTGCCTTTGTGCATTAAGGATCCCTTCTTCCTGAGGGTCTTTTCCCTTGGTTTCCGTGATGCTCCTCTCTCATGGTTCCCCCCTTCCCTGACCTGTTTGGTGCCCAGTTTTCAGTTTACTTTTCTGAATCTTCTTCCTTTTCCTGATCTTTCCATGCTGCTGCTGCTGCTGCTAATTCGCTTCAGTCATGTCTGACTCTATGCGACCCCATGGACAGCAGTCCACCAGGCTCCTCTGTCCACGGAATTCTCTAGGTAAGAGTACTGGAGTGGGTTGTCATGTCCTTCTCCATGCTACTGCTAAGTCACTTCAGTCGTGTCCGACTCTGTGCGACCCCGTAGACAGCAGCCCAGCAGGCTCCCCCGTCCCTGGGATTCTCCAGGCAAGAACACTGGAGTGGGTTGCCATTTCCTTCTCCAATGCATGAAAGTGAAAGATGAAAGTGAAGTCACTTCAGTCGTGTCCGACTCTGTGCGACCCCGTAGACGGCAGCCTACCAGGCTCCTCCATCCATGGGATTTTCCAGGCAAGAGTACTAGAGTGGGGTGCCATTGCCTTCTCCGTTCCTTCTCCATACGAGTAATCAAAATCAAAATCATTACAATTGTTATTTAAGAGCTTATTGCGTGCCTGTACCAAGTCCTTTATCAGCAGTCCCCAGCCTTTTTAGAACCAGGGACCAGTTTCATGGAAGACAATTTTCCTATGGTAGAGGGGAATGGCTGGTTTGGGGATGATTCAAGTATATTGCATTTATTGTGCACTTTGTTTCAATTATTTTTACATCAGCTCCACCTCAGATCATCAGGCATTAGATCCCAGAGGTTTGGGACGCCTAGTTTAAATGCATGAGCTCCTTTAGCCCTCACATCAATTCCATAAAATAGGTATTACTATTAGCACGTGTTTCAGATGAGGAAAGGGCTTCCCAGGTGGCTCAGCAGTAAACAATCTGTCTGCAATGCAGGAGACACAGGTTCCATCCCTGGGTTAGGAAGATCCCCTAGAGAAGGAAATGGCAACAATATTCTTGCCTGGGAAATCCCATGGACAGAGGAGCATGGCCGACTAACAGTCCATGGGGTCCCAAAGAGTTGGATACGACTTAGCCACTAAACAACAACAACAACAAATGAGGAAACACACTGCAAAGTTAAATAAACTTGCCTAGGGGTATGCAGCTAGTTAGTGGTGGACTCAGAGGTCACACTCTAGGGTGGGAAGCCTACACTTGTTATGTATTTTAGCTCTCCTGTGTCCACAGCACCCTACAATGTAGATGCTGCTGAAGCTGCCTATGAACAGGAAACTGAAGTTTCTAAGTTCAGGACGATAAGACCTGCCTTCCCCAGGTGCTTGGTGTATGAGTGATTAGCATCAGGCTTTCAAGAAATGCTATTACTCGGTTAGAATGCATGATTCTGCTACAGAAGGAAGGATGGGGGAAAGTAAATGCTGTCTTCGCTAAGCAGACAGTGCTTACTCAGTGATAATCTGACACTGTGACAGTTGGGCTCCAGGAGCTGTGCCAAGCCTGGGCCCTGGCAGGCACAGGAGTGAAATCAGAAATGCCCGAGTGTTTAGTGGGCTTCCCTGGTGGCTCAGTGGTAAAGAATCAGCCTGCCAATGCAGGAGATGTGGATTAATCTGATCCCTGGGTTGAGAATATCCCCTGGAGGAGGAAATGAGAACCCACTCCAGTATTCTTGCCTGGAAAAATCTCATGGACAGAGAAGCCTGGTGGGCTACAGTCCATGGGGTTGCAAAAGAGTTGGACATGACCGAATGACTAAACAACCACAACAGCCACAACAAATACACACACACACACACACACAATACATATATATATATATATAAAGAATGAAATATTGCCATTTGAAGCAACATGGATGCAGCTAGAGATTATCATACAAAGTGAAACAGTAAGTCAGAAATAGAAAGACAAACACCATATGACAGGGGTCCCCAAACTCTGGGCTGTGGACTGGCAGCAGCGTTAGATTAGAAATAAAGTGCAGAAGAAATGTAATGCACTTGAATCACCCTGAAACCATCCTTGCACCCTAGCCTGTGGGAAAGTGTGTTCCATGAAATCAGTCCCTGGTGTCAAAAAGGTTGGGGACTGCTGCCATATGGTATTACTTATATGTGGAATCTAAGATATAATATGGGCTTCTAGTATTCTCACCTGGAGAATCCCATGGACAGAGGAGCCTGGCGGGGTACAGTCCATGGGGTCACAAAGAGCTGGACATAACTGAGTGACTAAGCACAGCATAGCACAGGGATCTTGACGGGCTTCCCAGGTGGCGCTAGTGATAAAGAACCTGTCTGCCAATGCAGAAGATGTAGGAGACGCAGGTTCGATCCCCGAGTCCAGAAGATCCCCTGGAGGAGGACACAGTAACCCACTCCAGTATTCTTGCCTGAAGAATCCCATGGACAGAGGAGCCTGGCAGGCTACAGTCATGGGGTCGCAAAGAATCAGACATGACTGAGTGACTAAGCACCCACACACACAAAATATAACACAAAGGAACCTATCTATGAAACAGAAACAGATTCATGGACACAGAGAACAGACTGGTGGTTGCCAAGGGGGAGGGAGGTGGGGGAAAGATGGAGTAGGAAGCTGAGGTAAGCAGATTGCACATTCTATCATGTGTGGAATGACCAAACAAGGTCCTCCTTATACCACAGGGAACTATATTCGGTATCCTATGATAAAGCATAATGGAAATGAATACATAAAAAAGAAATATATAACTGAATCACTTTGCTGTACAGCAGAAATTAACACATTATGAATCAATAATAAATAAATAAAACTGCATGCCTGGACCAGCATTCTCATTCTGTTTTCCCTCTTCTGTTTGCCCATCACATGCCTCTCTTCTGGCACACCACATGATTTACTGATTTATTATATTATTTGTTTATTACTGTCTATCCCCCACTAGACTGTAAACATTTTAGTCTGCTTAGTTTACTGTGGTATCCCCAGCTCCTAGAACACTACCTGGAACATAAGCTGGATCTCAATAAATGTTCGTGAATGGAACGAATCAAGTGCTTGGCACACAGTAGGTACACAGATAATGGCAGCCTTTATTATTGCTACGCTCCCAGAACAAACATTATTAGAGGGGAATCAGTCAAGGAAAGAACAGTGTATACTGCTGCCGCCATCCATCAAGTTGATGAGATCAGGAGCCTGGGAGACATTCTAAATCAACTGCTTGCTTCTTTCTCTCCCACTCACTCTCTGTGACTTGTTAGTTGGACCCTTCACTCCTAGCAAGGCAGAAAGAGAGAGATGGGTTTCTTTGTAGCTTCATCCATATCACATCAACAGATCTTAGGTTTAGGTGTTTCAAACTCCCAATTTCGTGTTCACTTATAAGTATTAAAAGACAACTGCATAGAGGTTCATTAAAAAATTAAAAATAGAGCTACCATGTGATCCAGCAATCCCACTCCTGGGCCTATGTCCAGAAAAGAGGAAAACTCTTATTTAAAAAGATACATGCACCCTAGTGTTCATACTGGCACTGTTTATAATAGTTAAGACATAGGAACAACCCAAGAGCTCATCAAAAGATGACAGGTTTAAGAAGATGTGATATTATACATACAATGGAGTATTACTCGGCCATTAAAAGTGAAATAATGTCATTTGCAGCAAGTGAAATAATGTCATTTGCAGCAACATGGATGGACCTAGAGATTATCGTACTAAGTGAAGTAGGTCAGACAAAAACAAATACTATGTTATCACATAATATCACTCCTATGTGAAATCTGAGAAATTGTACAATGAGCTTGTTTACAAAACAGAAACAGACTCATAGACATAGGAAATGAACTGATACTTACCAAAAGGGAAAGGGGGGAGGAATAAATTAAGAGTATGGGATAACAGATACAAACTACCATACATAAAACAGATAAGCAACAAGGATTTACTGTGTAACACAAGGAACTATATTCAATAACTTGTAATAACCTATAATGGAAAAGAAACTGAGTCATTTTGCTGTACACTTGAAATTAACACAGTATTGTAAATCAACTATACTTCAATAAAATATGTAAGACTTATGTGCATAATAAATAACCTAAGATGTAAAAAAAAGAGTAATAATGAATATTATTTTCACTTGCAATGTGTTGAACATGTCAGTAATATAGTAATAATTATTAACCCCATTTTAGAGGAGTTAAATGGGTCTCAGTAAGAGAGAGCAAGAGGATTAAGGTGTTATATGCCTGTAAATACACAGTAAGTCTGGCACCAAAGCCTGTGAACTTTCCATTACATATTTGAAGTAAAAGTGTTGACATTAATGAGAAAACCTGTATCACAGTGGAAGATCAGTTATTGGGGCAGGGGTAACAGACAGATATGAACATCTGATCAATTTCCTGTTCATCAAGTACAGGTTAAAGTGAAAGAATTTAAATTTTACTAGAGGGAACATGATGGAGATTGATTTTAAATATCCTGAATGGACCAAGATCAATTTAGCTCAGGGAAACACAATTGAAAATAGAATCTCTTTAGTATCACTGATCTCTGAAACTCAAGAAATTGACACATAAACTTTTTCCTTCTTTGTCTGCCAGAATGTTTGGTAAAACTATTTTATTCAAGAAATAATTTTAGAGTTGTTATAAAAGTAAGATATTTAGAATACCATAAGATTATATAAAAATTTTATATGGTTAATATTTTAAAAGGCATCAAAGTATACAGAAAGAATAAATAAGCCATAGGTAAGTTCTGAACATTTGGCATATTTCTTTTAAATCCTTTTTCTAACTTTGAGAGTGTGAGTGTAGATATATGTACAATTTATTGAGTAAAAATTTGTTCTTTTTCTATTAATAAGTACAATAACTTCAAAAGCACAAAATAAAGATCAGCAAAAGAGAAGTAAGGGGGTGGTAACACCTGAGCAAATATAAAATCATAACAAGAAAACCTACAAGAAGTAAACTGTTACTGGCTGACAAATAATGATCATTAACTGTAGTAAGTATGATTATTTTCACAGACAAAGCAAAAGAATTGGTGGAAACATTTCTGAAAATAATGAGAGACATTAATGTAAAATCTGAAAGGGTTAGGAAAGGAAAATGATAAAAAGAACTTTTTATCTTTAGAGGATACAAGTGAAAGGACAGAACTCAAGTTAAGCTAGAAGATAGTGAGTGAGCTTGGTAGCTGTAGAGAGGAAGACATGATTATAAATTCACCCAGGCCCCAGCCATATCACAGACTGACCTCATAGTTAGAATGCAGGTATCCTCTGCCCTGAGTGAAGTAGCTTATTAGAATAAAACAAGAGTGATGAGAACCATGGCAGGGGGAGCCAGGGGACAGAACACAGAGGAGGGCCCTATAATCCAGGGGGTCAGAAATGGCTTCTCACAGGGTGTCAAGTATAGGCCATAGGACTAATGTCCTCAGCAACTGGGAGAGCAAAGGGATCAGAGCTCTAACTAGTGTGAAACCTACCTACCTTACCACTGTGGTCAGAGAGCCCCAAGCAGGCAGTCCAAGAGGACAGAGGAGCACACTGAGTGTGAGCTCAAACTTGAGCTGTTGTGCTGAGGTCTCAGTTGCATTGGATGTCAGTGGGGACTTCAAAACCATCAAGCACCGACTCTCCAAATATCTCCCACATACCTGTTGATATGACAAAGTTGAATTTATCATTTACCTCTGTAAGCGAGAACCCCCACCTCACAAAGCTTTGCTAGTGTTTTAGAGAGGAAGGAAGTTCCAGTGGATTGAGAAATGAAAGCATGGTTTATGGTTAAGGGTCTTTTAACCTGGGACTTGATTAGGACTGGAGTAGGGACCTTGATCGGAGAAGGTGATGGCACCCCACTCCAGTACTCTTGCCTGGAAAATCCCATGGGTGGAGGAGCCTGGTGGGCTGCAGTCCATGGGGTCGCAAAGAGTCGGACACGACTGAGCAACTTCCCTTTCACTTTCCACTTTCATGCATTGGAGAAGGAAATGGCAACCCACTCCAGTGTTCTTGCCTGGAGAATCCCAGGGATGGGGGAGCCTGCTGGGCTGCCATCTATGGGGTTGCACAGAGTCGGACATGACTGAAGCGACTTAGCAGCAGCAGCAGGGACCTTAATGGACTTCCCAGGTAGAGTTAGTGGTAAAGAACCTGCCTGCCAATGCAAGAGACATAAAAGAAGTGAGTTTGATCCCTGGGTTGGGAAGATCCCCTGCAGGAGGGCATGGCAACCCACTCCAGTATTCTTGCCTGAAGAATTCTATGGGCAGAGGAACATGGCAGGCTAAAGTCCATAGGGTTGCAAAGAGTCAGGCATGACTGAAGCGACTCAGCACGCACAGCATAGATCATGATACCAAAAGTCTGGGATTGGTGGAAGCTGCAAGGGGAGGATTTTGAGGAGGGAGACTTAAAGAATTTCAGAGTGTAAACTGTTGATGCCTTCCACAGAAAAGTTTATGGATCTTTGGGGAGGATGCTGTAGTGAAGAAACCATTTGTCTGGACAGAGGAGTCCTGGAAAAGTCAGTCAGTCAGTTCAGTCTCAGTTGTGTCCAACTCTTTGCGACCCCATAGACTGCAGCACACCAGGCTTCCTTGTCCATCACCAACTCCAGAAGCTTGCTCAAACTCATGTCCATTGGGTCGGTGATTCCATTCAACCATCTCATCCTCTGTTGTCCCCTTCTCCTCCTCCTGTCAATCTTTCCCAGCATCAGGGTCTTTTCCAATGGATCAGTTCTTTGCATCATGTGGCCAAAGTACTGGAGCTTCAGCTTCAGCATCAGTCCTTCCAAAGAATATTCAGGACAGATTTCCTTTAGGATTGACTGGTTTGCCCTCCTTGCAAAAAGGGACTCTCAAGAATATTCTTGAACATCACAGTTCAAAAGCATCAATTCTTCAGCGCTCAGCTTTCTTCACAGTCCAACTCTCACATCCATACATGACTACTGGAAAAACCATAGCTTTGACTAGACGGACCTTTGTCAGCAAACTAATGTCTCTGCTTTTTAATATGCTGTCTAGGTTGGTCATAGCTTTCCTTCCAAGGAGCAAGCATCTTTTAATTTCATGGCTGCAGTCACCATCTGCAGTGATTTTGGAGCCCCTTCAAAGTCTGTCACTGTTTCCATTGTTTCTATTTGCCATGAAGTGATGGGACCGGATGCCATGATCTCTGTTTTTGAATGTGGAGTTTTAAGGCAGCTTTTCCATTCTCCTCTTTCACTTTTATCAAGAGGCTTTTTAGTTCCTTTCCACTGTCTGCCATAAGGGTAATGTCATCTGCATATCTGAGGTTATTGATAATTCTCCTGGCAATCGTGATTGCAGCTTGTGATTCATCCAGCCTGGCATGTCTCATGATATACTCTGCATATAAGTTAAATAAGCAGGGTGACAGTATACAGCGTTAAGGTTTTCTTGTCCCAATTTGGAACCAGTCCATTGTTCCACGTTCATTTTTAACTGTTCCTTATTGATGTACATACAGATTTCTCAGGAGGCAGGTGAGGTGGCCCGGTATTCCCATTTCTTGAAGAATTTTCCACAGTTTGTTGTGATTCACACAATCAAAGATTTTGGCATAGTCAATGAAACAGAAGTAGATGTCTTTCTGGAATTCTCTAGCTTTTTCGATGATCCAACGGATGTTGGCAATTTGATCTCTGGTTCCTCTGCCTTTTTGAAATCCAGCTTGAACATCTGGAATTTCTCAGTTCATGTATTGTTGAAGCCTAGCTTGGAAAATTTTGAGCATTACTTTGCTACCATGTGAGATGAGTGCAGTTGTGTGGTAGTTTGAGCATTCTTGGGCATTGCCTTTTTTGGAGATTGGAATGAAAATGGACCTTTTCCAGTCCTGTGACCACTGCTGTGTTTTCCAAATTTGCTGGCATACTGAGTGCAGCACTTTCACAGCATCATCGTTTAGGATTTGAAATAGCTCAGCTGGAATTCCATCACCTCCACTAGCTTTGTTCATAGTGGCACTTCCTAAGGCACACTTGACTTTGCACTCAAGGATGCTGGATTCTAGGTGAGTGATCACACCATCGTGGTTATCTGGGTCATGAAGATCTTTTTTGTACAGTTCTGTGTATTCCTGCCACCTCTTCTTAGTATCTTCTGCTTCTGTTAAGTCCATACTATTTCTGTCTTTTTTGCATGAAATGTTCTCTTGGTATCTCTAATTTTCTTGAAGGGATCTCTAGTCTTTCCCTTTCTATTGTTTTCTTCTATTTCTTTGTATTGATCACTGAAGAAGGCTTTCTTATCTCTTCTTGCTATTCTTTGGAATTCTGCATTCAGATACTTATATCTTTCCTTTTCTCCTTTGCTTTTTGCTTCTCTTCTTTTC
>SJYA01003485.1:24776-61620 GCA_006410615.1 Neotragus moschatus
TTATCATCTAATTCCTTGAATCTATTTCTCACTTCCACTGTATAATCATAAGGGATTTGATTTAGGTCATACCTGAATGGTCTAGTGTTTTCCCCTACTTCCTTCAATTTAAGTCTGAATTTTGCAATAAGGAGTTCAGGATCTGAGCCACAGTCAGCTCTCCGTCTTGTTTTTGCTGATTATATTCTTCAGCTGCAAAGAATATAATCAATCTGATTTCAGTATTGACTGTCTGTTGATGTCCATGTGTAGAGTTTCTTTTTGGGTTGTTGGAAGAGAGTATTTGCTATGACCAGTGTGCTCTTTTTGCAAAACTGTTAGCCTTTGCCCTGCTTCATTTTGTATTCCAAGGCCAAACTTGCTTCTTACTCCAGGTATTTCTTGACTTCCTGCTTTTGCATTCCAGTCCCCTATGATGAAAAGGACATCTTTTTTTTTTTTTTTTTTTTTTTTTTTTTTTTTGAAATATTCCTTTAGGAAAGAGCAATATTGCAAGGAAATTCAAACAAAAGGCCATAGCACGTGGCCAGAATGACTGAAGCATTCCTGTTCGGAAAGCAGCTGNTTTTTTTTTTTTTTTTTGGTGTTCTAGAATATCTTGTAGGTCATTACAGAACCATTCAATTCAGCTTCTTGGGCATAAGGTGTTGGGGCATAGAGTTGGATTACTGTGATATCGAATAGTTTGCTTTGGAAATGAACAGAGATCATTCTGTTGTTTTTGAGATTATACCCAAGTACTGCATTTTGGACTCTTTTGTTGACTGTGAGGGCTACTCTGTTTCTTCTAAGGGATTCTTGCCTACAGTAGTAGATCTAATGGTCATCTGAACCAAAATCGCCCATTCCAAGCCATTTAGTTCACTAATTCCTAAAATGTCAAGGTCATTCTTGCCATCTCCTGTTTGACCACTTCCAATTTTCTTTGATTCATGGACCCAACATTCCAGGTTCCTATGCAATACTGTTTTTACAGCATTGGGCTTTACTTCTATCACCAGTCACAACCACAGCTGGGAGTTGTTTTCCCTTTGGTCAGCCTCTTCATTCTTTCTGGAGCTATTTCTCCACTCTTCTCCAGTAGCATATTGGGTACCTACTGACCTGGGGAGTTCATCTTTCAGTGTCATATCTTTTTGCTTTCTCATACTGTTCATGGGGTTCTCAAGGCAAGAGTACTGAAGTGGTTTGCCATTCCCTTCTCCAGAGGACCACATTTTGTCAGAACTCTCCACCTGTGACCCATCCACCTTTGTTGACCCTACACAACATGGCTCATAGTTTCATTGCATTAGACAAGGCTGTGATCCATGTGATCAGTTTGGTTAGTTTTCTGTGACTGTGGTTTTCATTCTGTCTGCCCTCTGGTGTATAAGGCTAGGAGGCTTGTGGAAGCTTCCTGATAGGAGGAACTTCCTGGAAAGGTAATGTCAGTGAAGACACTGGACTAAAAAAGTCACATTTATGTAGCTAATACTGTGTGGTTTAGTTTCTTAGTGTCCAGGCTGAGTGTGGGGATGGACTGTTTTAATTCTCATACATAAAACATTTTATGAACAATTCACCTTAGGTATGCGTTTATTTTGTAGTGTCAAGATCCTTCTGTTCCCCTGAATCCCAGGGAAAGATGACACCTACTCTTCTTATTAGGTGTTTGCTAAGCCCTGAGATACTAATTAAATAGCTAGCTTTAACAGTTTGCTAAGCCGTTTAGGAGGATTATTTTATTTAATTCTCACAAACACCTTGTGAAGTTGGCACTAATTCATTTTTTCAGAACATCAAGAAAACACAACTTCAACAAAGCTGCCTTATTCTATTTTTTTTTTCTGAAAGGATCCAGGTTCAAGATTACTTGGCCATTCTGTCCTCTTTGGGGGTCCTTTTCCCTTTGGGAATTACTAAGGAAGTGATAGAGGCAGCCTCCATCTACTCCACTTTGGATCTGGGTCACCTCCCCTTGGGATTCCTGGTGGCCCAGATGGTAAAGAATCCGCCTGCAATGCGGCAGACCTGAGTTTGATCCCTGGGTTGGGAAGATCCCCTGGAGGAGGGCATGGCAACCCACTCCAGTATTCTTGCCATGGGGAGGATCCCCATAAACAGAGGAGCCTGGCAGGCTACAGTCCATGGAGTCACAAAGAGTTGGACACGACCAAGCAACTATGCAACAGCAGCACCATCAGCTCCCTTCGGGATCGCGGCTTCACCCTGGGGTCAGTGACCCCTCTCATGGCAGAGGGCCCCGCCTGGGATTTGGCTGCTCTGCAGAACGGAAGCATTCCCCACCGCCTCCCGCGCATGCTCCGACCATCTGGGGCCTGCCGCGCCGGTGTTTCTGGTTTCCGGCTACCAGGGGGCGCTAGGACCCAATCACACGTGCTAGGAGGGGCGGCGGCCAAGTGGTCAGGGAGCCGCGCGTTTGGGGTGTGGGGGACCGTGGCTTGGACCCAGGAGGGCTGCGAGCCTACTCAAGCTGCTTTTCTTCTTCCTCATCTTCTCCTTTCGCTGTGCACGGGCGACACAGTGGAACTGCAGCGGTGAAAACGACTGAAGTCGGGGCGCTGTAACCTCCTGATGACCCTGAGAAGCGGCAGCGTGAGTTTCCCGGGTACCAGGAGGCCCTGGGAGGAGACACCTCACCCTGACTTTGTGGCAGTTTTTGCCATCCCGTAACGCAAAGGAGGGACTTGGTTCCAACCTTTCCCTTAGATCGGAGAGGTGCCCTTCCATCCTTTTGCCCTTGGAGGGGTATGCTTTCCTCTGGAGTATCCCAGGAGGCAGGCCTAGGGGAGTGGAGTTTGTATCCTTCAGCTGTTCTGGCAGGACTTCCTAGCCCTGTAAGCATTAACCAAATTGCTAGAAAACCCCCAAACAAACAAAGAAAAATCATTAACATTTTAACAGATACGCTAGAATAAAACAATTCACCATTTATGAACAGGGCTTGAGAGTTGCAAGAAATGAACTTGTTACCTGACTACAGTTTATTTCTTGGAGTAGGGGCCTAGGCACACTCACACTTAAACTGGCAGGCCACGGATTGTCCAGAGTACACACTGGGATCACCCAATCGGAAATGGATTCTACACCTCATCGTGCAGTATTCAGAGATACTGACTTTGCTGTTTCTGTCAGCACAACCCAAAGCCCCAATCGACAAAAATGCATCCGAAATTTCATTCACCACAATTCTTACCAGGTCTTGCCGTGGAGGACAAAAGTTAATTTAGAGAAAAATGAAATAATGTAATAGATTAATGGTATGAGAGCCTTATATTTTGCATACCATTAAATTAACTCATTTTGAGTGTACACTTGTTTTTAGTAAACTTTAGTAATTGTCACCACAGTCCAGTTTTAGAGCATTTTTATCACCCCACCTCACCCCTAAATTCGCAAAAGACTATTTGTAGTTGATCTCTCCTCTTACCTTTAGTCTTGAGCAGCCATGTAAACTGCCTTTTGTCTCTGTAGTTGCTTTTTCTGAACAGTACATGTGAATGGAATCATACAATATGTAGTCTTTTGTGAATGACTTCTTTCGCTTAACATAATGTTTTTCAGGTTCATCCATGTTGTAACATATATCAGTACCTCATAGCTTTTTATAGCTGAATAGTATTCCATGGTATGGATATACTACATTTGTTACCCATCTATTGGCTGAAGGACATTTATTTCCACTTTTTGGTTATCATGAATAATCCTATTGTGAACACATATGATGACATATGTTTTCAGTTCTCTTGATTTCACTGCTCTGCTCTGATGCTGCCATATCACCCTTAGCAAACCCTTGTTATAACACTTAACACACTGCGGAGTAAGCTTGGGTTCATTTTCTGTCTCTCCTCTAGAGAGGGCAAGGACCATGTTCACTTGTTCCCTGGTCTAGGAGTGGTATTTCTGGATCATAAGGTAACTGCATGTTTAACTTTAGAAATTTCCAGACTTTTCTAAAGTGGCTGCCATTTAATATTCCCATTGGTAAATGTATGAAGATTCCAATTTCTCCACATCCTCACCAACACTTGTTTTGTCTCATTGTGATGTTAATTTGACTAGACTGGGTGGTAGTTGGTTTAGCTAGTTTCACTTCACTTTAATGAATACCTGTTTTAATATTTTAATGAAGGAGCTGAAATGAATAATACATGGTCACTTTTTGCAAGGAGCTAATATAGTTCCTTCAGGGAGACAGGTAGAGAAACAGATAGTTACAGTTACAGTGCATTAAATGCCCTGAAGGAATTCAGCACGGGGTGCTGTGGGGAGCAGAAGAAACCTAACGTAGGCTGGGGAGAGGATGGAGGAAAGTATTAATTTTTTTTAATTGAAATATAGTTGGTTTACAATATTGTGTTAGTTTCAGGTGTACAACAAAGTTATTCAGTTATATACATACGTTTTCAGATTCTTTTCCATTGTAGGTATTGAATACATACAAGATATTGGATATAGTTCCCTGCGTTGTACAATAAGTCCTTGTTGTTTATCTGTTTGATATATAGTAGTGTGTATCTGTTCATCCCAAGCTCAACCATAATGAAACAAAGTGTAATTCTTCAATTCCATTTTTTTCATTAGTGGACCATATTACAAAACTATGTAATCAATTATTATTATATTTTGGGTTTCATCAATAAACAAATTATGGGAATTTGGTTTTTTCTGTTGTTATATAAGTACCTACATAATATTCTCGATTTTGCTTCTTGGCCCATATAGCCTAAAATATTTACTATCTGACCTTCACAGAAAAAGTTTGCCAACTCCTGGTTTAGTAGAATAAACAGATATAGAAAGCAGTTGCCATGTACTTGTTGGGTGACCTTGGGCAGTCACTTTACTTCTCTGGCCTTGATTTTTATTAGCTATAAAATAGAGATAAAGGGTGATGGGTGGATGAGATAAGCTCTAGGGTGAAAACCCCCCATCCCCTAAATTTTTATAAATGATTTAGTTATGCAAATATTTGAGATACTACTGTGTTCTAAGAATTGTTAGAGTTATTGAGGATACAGCAGGAAGCAATGTTCTTGTCCTGAAGAAGGATACTATTCTAAATGAAAGATTTAGGTTGCAATGTGTAATCTGAGATTGAATCTTTAATTTGAATAAGCTAGCTTTATAGGGAATTTGGGGGAAAAGTAGGCAAATATAAGTATGGATGGGTCTTAGATGAGATAAAAACTTTTTTTTAAGTGTTTTGACTATGCCTCATGGCATGTGGGATCTTAGGTTCACTGCAGTGGAAGCTTCTTAACATGGAATGGTAGAGGTTGACAATTGAGAAAAAGCAGTTATAGAGTTACAAAGCATTGCGTACATATGTTATGTCATTTTGGTAGAAAATACATATATATATATTATATATACTTAGCAAAAGATCTGAAAGGATATATTCTTAGCTGTTAACAGTGACAATTTCTGGGTGATAGAAGGTTTGTTATTTTTAATTTAAATTTATTTGGTTTTAATTGGAGGATAATTGTTTACAATATTGTATTGGTTTCTGCCATATAGCAATATGAATCAGCCACAGGTATACATATGTCCCCTCCCTCCTGAACTTCCTGCCCACCTCCCTCCCCACCCCACCTCACTTAGCACCAGTTTGAGCTTCCTGCATCATACAGCAAATACCCACTGGCTGTCTGTTTTACCTATGGTAATAGATATGTTTCAGTGCTATTCTCTCAATTCATCCCACCTTCTCCTTCCCCCACTGTGTCCACAAGTCTGTTCTTGTTTCTAATCTTTTTATTTTCGAATTTTCCACAATGAACAAATATACACTGCTTTTGTAAAACTAAAACATTCTTTCTAATTTAAAACATAATCTCTCTTCATGGTGCCTACCTACTGCTGCTGCTGCTTCAGTTGTCCAACTCTGTGCGACCCGATAGATGGCAGCCCACCAGGCTCCACCATCCATGGGATTCTCCAGGCAAGAACACTGGAATGGGTTGCCATTTCCTTCTCCAATGCATGAAAGTGAAACATGAAAGTGAAGTCGCTCAGTCGTGTCTGACTCTAGCGAGCCCATGGACTGCAGCCTACGAGGCTCCTCCATCCATGGGATTTTCCAGGCAAGAGTACTGGAGTGGGGTGCCATTGCCTTCTCTGCTTACCTGCTAGTGCCTCTTTAAGTATTAGTATTGCCAAATCTGTCATTTTTTTCCCTAGGGAAACACAAGTAAGAATGGAGGGTGCTCTTCCCCTCAGAAGCTAACAAAGAGTCAAGTCTTTCTCTGTGAAATGGCTGTGGAATATAAAAGGAGGCTCCTGGCGTTTCCCTACTGGTAAGTAGAGCTTTCTTATAACCTGGGCTTTAAAATGGGATGGGATTCTGTAGGATGGCTGGCATTAAAAAAGAAGGCCTAGCAAGGCCAGTGTTGACTATGTTCAGCTAAGCACCATGCCTAATCTGATAGTGGATACAGGTTTATCTCCTCCAGTGATGGACACATCAGGATACTGAAGCCGGATAGGATCAAGCATTTGATTCATGTAACTCCTACTCCTTTTATTCTAGGCCAAGGATCCATAGACCCTGACAGCTATTTTTGTAAATAAAGTCTTACTGCAACACTTTACATATTGTCTATCACTGCTTTTGCCTCGCCATGCTAGAGTTGAGCAGTTGTGACAGATGTAAGTATATGACCCACAAAATAAAAAAATTTATCATCTGGCCCTTTAAAAAAGAACAAGTTTATGGATCCCTGTTCTAGGCTCACAAGAAAACTGTCTTAGTAGGTGAGCCTGTGGAGGAGAGAATGCCCATTTTACAGTTAAATTAATAAATTGATGTTCTAATTTAGAAACTTCATTCTCTTCTAAGCTTTATTAGCATGTGTCAGTATTCCCAGCTTCAGATGACTCTAGATTACTCATTAGATTGGATTTCTTTTTTTTCAAATTGAAATATAGTTGACATGAAATATTATGTTAGTTTCAGTTGTACTATATGGTGATTTGATATTTGCATGCCTTACGAAATGATCACCGTGGTTAAGTCTAGTAACCATCTGTTCCCATGCAGTTATTATGTATTATGAACCATATGCCTTATACTGTGTATTACATTCATGTGACTTATCTATTTTATAACTGGAGGTTTGCACCTCTTTATTCCCTTCATCTATTTTGCTCCCACCACCCTCCTCCACTCTGTTTTCTGTGTCTGTGAGTCTGTTTTCATTTTGTTTGTTTTTTAAGATTCTACGTATCTGTGAGAGCTTACAGTATTTGTCTTTCTCTGTCTGACTTATTTCACTTAGCACAGTATTCTCCAGGCTCATCCACATTGCTGCAAATGGGAGAACTTTTATGGCTGAGTAATACTCCATCGTGTGTGTGTGTGTGTGTGTGTGTGTGTGTGTGTGTGTGTGTGTGTGTGTACACGGTATCTTCTTTAGCCATTCATGTATCAAAGGACCACTTAGCTTGCTTCCATATCTTGGCTTTTGTTTTAATAAATAGTGCTGCAGTGAAAATTGGGGTGTGTATATCTTTTCAAATTAGTGTTTTTGTTTTCTTCATATAAATACTCAGAAGTGAATTCCTGGGCCATATGACAGTTCTACTGGTAATTTTTTAGGTACTCCCCACAAAATGCTTATTCATTACAAAGGGCAACCTAGTAACTTCACTGTGGAGAAACCTGGCAGACGCCACCTTAACCAAATGATCAATTAAGATTAATTGATCAATTAAGATTAAAATAGGTATGGAACAAACTGATATCATGTGCCTCTTGATAGGATGCACTGAAAAGGACACAGTGTCACATCTATAGTATTCTTGCCAAAACAAATTGTCTAAATTGAGTCATGATGAGCCATCAGAGAAACTCAAAATTGAAACAGCCAGTAGTTTTCAAAAGTGTCATGGTAATGAAAGACCAAAAAACAAACAAACAAAAAGACTAGGGAACTATGCCAGATTAAAGGAGCTGAAAGGGACAGGTATGATCCTAGACCAGAAAAAGGACATTGTTGGGACAATTGGAGGAAACTGAATACAGTCTATTGATTCGATAATTGTGTTGTATGAATGTTAATTTCTTGATTTATATCAATAGTATTATTTTGTGATTATGGCAGATGTTAACATTTGGAGAATCTGGGTGAAAAATATGTGAGGATTCTTTGGGCTATTTTGCAACTGTTTTTTGTTTTCTGTAGTTTCCAAAGGAAAAGGTGAAAGTGAAATGGGAGTCATTTACCACACCCCGGAATAGCCGTAGGTGATCTGACTGCAGTCTGCAGTGTGGCTTATAGGGGAGCCAGAGTATAAGTGGGGGATCAGTCAGGAGAAGTGGCAATAGACCAGGAGAAAGATGATGATGGCTCAGATGGGATGGCAGTGGAGATCGAGAAGGGTGGATGGATTCAGGATACTTTTTGGCATCTCCACTGGAAGGACATTGAGCAGGAAGGAATAGAAGGGAGAACCATCTCCTTTGAGAAGGATGTTCTCTGGGCATTATCTTCAGATAAAATGTAGAGCAGAAGAGACCCTGCATGTCCATATGGGTTCTTTTTGTTGTTGTTTATTTTCTGGATTCTAAATTCTTGAGTATGGAAACGATATTTTAGCTTTTTTTCCTCAATGGTTTTCAATAGTGTTCCTCTCATCCAGGGGAAAACTAGGAAAGAAGCTTCTTTGGTTCCCTCCTGTGTTTGCTTCTGCCAAGGACTTTTCTCTTGGGAATCCTTCTCTGCTCTTTTTTTAAACTTAGGACTTTTTTTCAATGATTTTATTTATTTATTTATTTATGGTTGTGCTGGGTCTTAGTTGCTGCTTTTCTGTAGTTGCAGTGAGGCGTTGGCTACGCTCTAGTTGCGCTGCGTGGGCTTCTCATTGTGATGGCTTCTCTTGTTGTGGAGCTTGGGCTCTAGGGCACGCAGGCTTCACTAGTTGCGGCTCCTGGGCTCTAGAGCCCAGCCTCAGTAGTTGTGGCGCACAGGCTTAGCTGATCTATGGCATGTAGGATCTTCCTGGACCACGGGTTGATCCCGTGTCTTCTCCACTGGCAGGAGGATTCTTTAACACCAAGCCACCAGGGAAACCCTCTCTCTGCTTTTTTTATGAAAGGGTTTGAATTCTGTGTTCTCACTCAAATTGTGACCTTTACAGAGCCCCATTGGTTAGTTTGGGTTTCCTTGTGATGCGCCTTTCTCTCCATTTAGGTCTTTACCTGGAATACAGTCAATAAAATTTTGTCTGTTTTTCAAGGCTCAGTTCAAGAACCACCCACTCTGAGTTGTCTGCCTGGATTTTCTCAGCCCAAAGTAATCCTTCTTTTTCTGAGGTAAGTTATAAATCTTGTTGTTGTTCAGTTGCTAAGTCCTGTCCAACTCTTTGTGACTCCATGGACTGCAGCATGCCAGGCCTCCCTGTCCATCACCATCTCCTAGAGTTTACCCAAGTTCATGTCCATTGAATCAGTGATGCCATCCAACCATTTCAACCTCTGTCACCCCCTTCTCCTCCTGTCCTCAGTCTTCTCCAGCACCAGGGTCTTTTCCAGTGAGTCAGCTCTTCACATCAGGTGGCCAAAGTATTAGAGCTTCAGCTTGAGCATCAGTCCTTCCAATGAATATTCAGGATTGATTTCCTTTAGGATTGACTGAATTGATCTCCTTGCTATCCAAGGGATTCTCATTGCTCTTGGTTTATTTGTTTTATTTAGACCCCATTCACTTTTTTACAGTCATACCCTTTGCTTTGTGCTTATTTGGCTTTGTTTGTTTGGGGCCATGCCATGGCATGTGGGATCTTAGTCCCCCTGCCAGGGAAGTCCCTGTACTTGTTCATATTCATGACTTATATCCTCTACCTGATTTTAAATTCCTTGAGGGAAGGTACTTAGGTTGTTCAACTTTAAATGGATAATTTTTTTTCTTATCATCAGGTACAAAAGAGGGTCAACAGTGAGGTAAGTTGATAAGTTCCCCAGTGTACTTGGAATCCAATCTTTAGTTTCTCTTGTTTCTAGTGAGGACTTTTCCTGTAAAATACTAGTAATTTCCTTTGTCACCAAGCAATCTCCTTTGTAACTTAAAGCCTGTTTTCTATGATTTTCTTTGCCATGGTGTTGATGAACTACTTCCACCAGGGGGAGCTCCTTACTATATCTAGGTCAATTTCTTTTTCTTTAGAGGCAAAAGAAAGGAGACTTCATCAGGCAAAATATTGAAGCAATGGGAATACTAACAATAGGAAGTAGGAACTTGCAACTTGGGACTTGATTTGGTTCCAGCACCAGTTGGCCCAAATGCCATTTCACTTGTCATATTGGGTTTTGGTATGATTCTGGCCCATGTGTAAAGATTTCCCTCTCCCCAGTCATTTATTTTATCTACAGTCATTTATTTCATCTACAGATATATATTAATCATGTACTTTCTGTCAAGTATTGCAGATGCTGAGCTTCATCTGTGAACAAAACCTACCAAGTCTCTGACCTCATGGAACTCATGATGTGGACTCAGGTGGGTAACAGATAATATGTAAGTTAGATAGATACAATGTATAGTATATTAGATGGGATGAGCGCTAAAGGGGAAAGACAATGCACGGTCTAATAGGCCATTGAAAGAACTTTGATTTTTACTATAAATGAGATGAGAAGCATTGGGGAATTTTGAGTGGGAATGGTGTGATCTGACACATTTTAAAAGGATCATTATTATTTTCTATATAATACATTATGTCTAAGAAGATAAGCTTGGGCCAGACTGGTATCAGTGAAATTTGGGATAAGTTTTTGGATTTGAAGGTGCATCTTGAAGTTGGATTTGCTGACGGATCAAATGTGGGATGTGAAAGAGGAATCAAGGAAAACAGAGTCACCATGTTGCATAACACCAATAGCATTGCCTAAAATGTGGCTGGTGCTCTCTGGAGTGACATAACACAGTGTTTCTGTTTGAGACAGTGCCAAGGTTTTCATCCTGAGTAGCCAAAATGATGGAGTTACCACTAACTGCAGTGGTAAAGACTATGGGAAAAACAGGGTTGGGAGTGTAAAAGAAGTTAAATTGAGGTTGTGTTGAATTTGAGATGCCAGTCAGACATCTAAGTGGAGTTGATGAGTGAGCTGTGTGGTACAGGAGCATGGCACTCACAGGCGTGGTTAGGGCAAGAGATAAATGTTCTGAAGTCACAGATGTCTAGATAGTATTTCAAGCTCTGAGATGGATGAAATCTCCAGGAGTGAGGATAGTTAAGAGGAGGGGATCACAGACCCTGCCCTGGGGCACTCTGACAGCCAGAGATTAGGAAGATGATGAGGAACTGGCGAAGGAGACTGACAATGGGGGCCATATTTTGGAGGCTGGCAGCTGATCTCAGACACAGGTAGCTTAATCATTTTTGTGTGCCTTAATCCACTCTGATTCCTAGAACTAGAGGTTCATAGACCTCTAGTACGTATGGCAGAGAAGGCAGTGGCAACGCACTCCAGTACTCTTGCCTGGAAAATCCCATGGATGGAGGAGCCTGGTGGGCTGCAGTCCATGGGGTCGCAGAGTCAGACACGACTGAGCGACTTCACTTTCACTTCTCACTTTCATGCATTGGAGAAGGCAATGGCAACCCACTCCAGTGTTCTTGCCTGGAGAATCCCAGGGACGGGAGCCTGGTGGGCTGCCGTCTATGGGGTCGCACAGAGTCAGACACAACTGAAGTGACTTAGCAGCATATATATATATATATATATATTTGGCTGTACCAGGTCTTAGTTGCAGCACATGAGATCCTTAGTTGTGGCATGTGGGATCTAGTGTCTTGACCAGTGATTGCACCCAGGCCCCCTGCATTGGGAGCATTGAGTCTTAGCCACTGGACCACCGGGGAAGTCCTGGCTGCATCTCCTTGTGCCTCAGTTTCTCCTCTGTCTCATCTGAATAGAATAGTAGTAAGATGAAAGCAGTTAATACATGCGAAGTACTTAGAACAGTGCCCAGCATATAGTAAGTGCTCAATAAGCTTTAAAAAATATTTTTATGGGAGTAGAGTTGATTTACAATGTGGTGTTACTTTTAGGTGAACAGCAGTATAAGCTTTTGTTATTTGTCCCTCTTCTCCTTGAGGAATGAGACCACGCCCTTTTGTTAGCACTGAGCTTGGCACAGAGTACTGGGTGCTTAATAGATATTTGTGTGACTCAACAGGATTCTAAATCAAATTCAAGTTCGTGTGTAACAGTGTCATATGCGTATGGCCCTTTCATCAGCTCACTTATTTATTGCTGTGTTCTACTCTGTGTAGTGGTTAAGAGTAAAGGTTCTAGAACCTGAAGCCTTGGTCTGTGTTGTTGCTTAGTCACTTACCAGCTTGCTAGCCTCTATTGCCTCAGCTTCCTCATCTGGAAAATGAGAAAACAAATATAGGAAGTTAAACAGTTACTGAACATTCAAATGTTAACTATATCTATTTCCAATCTTATTAATTAAGTGACTTAATATACACCTCTGATGTTCTATGGACTGTGTTGGACAATAGAGATGCAGAAATGAGTAAGGCTTGGTTCCTGCTCTAAGAAAACCCCTCTGCTAGGGAAGGCAGCAAGTCAGTAGGTATAGAGCCTAGCAGAGGAAGGGAGCAACTTTTTGAGAGGGACCAGTGAGGGGAAAAGGGAGGGTAATAACGTTTTTTAGGGTTTTCCCTGATGGCTCAGTGGCACAGAACCTGCCTGCAGTGCAAGAGATGCAGGAGACGTGAATTTGGTCCCTGTGTCAGGAAGATGCTCTGGAGTAGGAAATAGCAACAAACTCCAGTATTCTTGCCTGGAGAATCCCATGGACAGAGGAGCCTAATGGGCTGCAGTCCATAGGGTAGCAAAGAGGCAGACATGACTGAACGCTCATGTGAGGCTTTTTGGAACAGGTACATCCTGAGCTTTGAAATCTGTGGGTTGCGGATCCTGGAATAAGAATGTCAAATAGGTATCAAAATCCTTCTTGTGGTTCATTGGAAATGAGTTTTAGAACAGACGTCTCCCATCGATTTCCTGAATAAGACCCCTTCATGAGAGGTCCCACCCTCTATTTTGAAACCGAGAGAAACTGTTCTGGGCCCACAACAATGCATCGTCAGGCCAACCTAAGTGCACCCAAAATGGTTTTGAACAGTTTTCCTTGAGCAAAACTCCTCTTTCTTTTTGTCGTGAAGCCAGAGGGCCCGCACGGGCAAAGGAGTGCATCCCGCAGGCCTCTGTCCTGCCTTCACCCTACTCCTGGTGGACTTTCTGAAAAGGTTGGCACTCTCTTCCCTTTGTCACCCCCACCATCAGGTGACAGGCGAAGCAGAGAGACACATGTTTTCTAAGAAAAGGCCAGGACCCTTTTCTCACTCCCACCTCTCACAGAGATCTCTCCGAGATGGTGGGATGGGGCTATATTAACATTTTTGAGATCAAGGACAGGGTAGGGGTAGATGGAAATGGTGGTCTTTTCTCTCTTATGAAACCAATAAAGCCAATGATGCTTGTCTATATTCCCCGAGTAATTCATAAGAACAATAGAATTCAGAGTTCCTGGTGTTCCTCTGGAGCTGATTTTGGCAAGTGATAAGCAGCTTGTAAAAGGGCTTATTATTGAGTGGAGCTTTGGCTGCCTGACTTTTAAGGTTGGTAATTTATTTTGCATGTTGTATAACAGGAGCGTTGGGCAATGCTCAGAAGAGGCCTTCTGGGTCAGGGAGTAAGGGCTGCTCTGTCTCCTCCTGCCAGAAGCAGATTCCAATGCGGAGTACGAACCCAAGCCATGGCTTTCCTGCAACCCCTAACCACCAGACAGGCCTTCTCCTTAGAGGTTGAACATTTCCATCAAGTCCCAGCCCCAGAAAAATAGATGTGTATGTAATTTCTCCAGCTCACACTGATAACGAGACCTGCCTTTGAAAGACGTGTTTTTAAAGACACATTGTGATCATTTGCAACAGACAGTCATATACAGGGTCCCTGGCATCTCAGTAGGTAGATGCTCTGAAAGGTAGGACTTTGAAGAGTGCCCAGCCCAAATTGTCCCCAGTCCTCTTGGTTCTAATGTTAAAGCATGTACCTCCTATCTCCTGCTGGTCTTAACTGGCTCCCTGAGAAAGATCCAGACATTTTAGAGACAGTGAATGAGGGAAGTTCTTCTTTCTCCTGTTCTAAACTTTAGGGAACTGAGCCAAGGCTCTCAAGAAACTACGATGGTCTTGAAAGAGAAGAACTCAGTCATGGCTCTTTTTTTCACTTTTCTCTTGTTTGATTTTTGTGGCAGCCTGAATTTATGCGGATGTTGTGTTTATAGAGGCTATAAGCCGGCATTTTTGTCTGGCCATATTAGTACAGTGGGAGACAGCAGGAGATTATAGGTGCCTGGGTAGAGGCTTCGTGAGCTATTGAAGGAGTTATAGATGCTTTATGATATTTTGAAGACACATGTCTTGGGAGAGGCGGCCTTTACACTTGAAGTTACTGTTTCAGGATGAACCCTCCTTTCTCAGAGACAAGGTTTTGTTGAAGAAAGTCTTGGAAAACCTGTGAGAAACAGTCATCCTCATAGAGTTTATGAGTGTGACTAGGTTAATTGCATGCACTGAAGTCTCCAGCACCAGGGATGGCCCACTGCTTTGGCTTCTCTATTAGTCAAGATAAGCTAGATTCTGCAGGGACTCCTGCTCAGTCGTTCAGTCATATCTGACTCTTTGCAACCCCATGGAGTGTAGCCCACCAGGCTTCTCTATCCATGGGATTCTCCAAGCAAGAATACTGGAGTGGGTGGTCATGTCCTGCTTCAGGGGATCTTCCCAACCTGGGGATCAAACCCGAATCTCCTGCATCTCCTACACTGGCAGGCGGACTCTTTACCACTGAGCCACCTGGGAAGCCCTAGACTCTGATGCAGTAACCAATAACAACACATATGTTGCTCACTTAAATAAGATTTGATGCAGACTGGTTGGCTCTCTTTGACCTTGTAGTAGTGCCATCTGGCACACATGACCTCCAAAGGGCACTGTGGCAGAGGAAAGGACAGCTGGAAGCCCACAGGCCTTAATTGCTCCACCCCGGCATTGACACATCACTTCTGCACATATTTCAGTGGCAGGAATTCATCACTTTGCCCGGTCTAATGCCAGGGTCATGTAGAAGCATACCTGGTCTATCTGGTGGCTGTGAAGAGTCTCTCCTATATCCTTTGGGGACCAACTGACCCTTAACTTCCCATCCCACTCTCAGGGAATGTATGAGTGATGTTGATTTCCTAATTCTGCAAACACCAAACCAGCTCTCCAACCTGACAGACAGCGCTAGTTTTGGACAGGCAGTGCTTACCTGTTTGTCAGCTGCAATCCTTTTCCTTGTCCTTCCTCATCACTCACCGTGAAGCTCACATCCTCCTTCTGCTTCTGTCTTAAGACTCACACTCGTGTGAGTGTAAGAATGGCTCCCAGCCCAGACACCTTTGTCACTCTGGTCCCAGGTTCCAGGTCTGACTGGAGCTGTGGGAGTGTTAAGTGAAAAAGTGGAAGAGCTGCTCTTTCCGAAGTCCTCACAAGGTTGGGCAGGCAGTCCCTGTCTCTAGTGGTCCTCAGGCCCCAGAGTTGAAGCACCATAAATTAATCTACAGCAAACCCTCTGACGAGATTGAGGGAGCAGAGTTCCCCAGTGTCCATGAGTATCACTGAGAGAGGGGACTTACTCCCCTCCCCATGCCAAGTTCTCTTTAGTTATGGTGGCCCTTCTCCCAGGAGGAGGATGACCAATGGAGCCATTTCCAGATTTCTCTCTAGAGGTGAAGACCAAATTCCCAGAAGGGACCTGAGAGCTAAAAAGTAGTTGGCTGCTCCTGACCTGACTTACCGTGTGTAGCTGAACCATAACCACTAGAGTATATTAGAGTGTGTGTGTGTAAAAATCAATCCTGTGGTGCTTGGTGGCTTCGGTTGCCCAGCCCTTGGAACAGCTTGGTTCTTTTCTTGTTGTTTTCCCTTGGAATCTCAGGTGCAAGCAAACTAAGGAAAGAATCGAGTCTTGCTTTTAGTGTCTTCCAGTGGAGAGGGGTGGCTGGGGTCAGTGTAGACCAGTCTAAGGAGTGTATATTTGCCAGAGTTGCAGCCCATCTTCCTTGTTCCTGGCATTTGTATCTCTCTGCAGAATGAGCCCTGGACCCGATGGAAGTTATCCACAGGGTAGCTGGGTGGCTGATGACCTGGTTGCCTTTGAAGGATAGGAGGGTCAGCAATGTACTGAGGCAGGGGTTGGCATGGCTGTAGCTGAAAGAGAGTCATGATGATGAGTTTTTCCTTTCTCTTCTTTGGCTTCATTGTGATATTCTGTGTGGGTCCTATTAGCTTGAATCTGGGCGAGCCTCACCCAGATAGTTCTTAGATACAAATCACATCCCCTTACCTTCTCAAGTCACTGCCAAGCTCATTATGGTGAAAAGATTTCTAAGACCAGGTACAGCACTCACCTGGGTTAGAGTCTACCATTTAAATGTATTTCATACTTATGAGCATTACATCCTTTATAATATGTTTTTCACTGTTTCACAGTTATTCCAGATTGAACCACTTTTTACAATTTCTTTGTGTTTTCTTTATGGGAAAGCATCATTCAGTGGTTGTTGTTTATATTCCTCTCTTTCTTTCCCAGTAAGAAAATTTCAATTCTTCACTTTGACATTTTTGTGTCTTCCTCTTCGTGTTTCATATTCCTGCTGTTGATTGCTGCTCCCCTCACTAAGTTTTCTCCTCCTTCCCAACATCGAAACCTAAGCCTTCTTCTCTTTTCCATGCTTTCAGTTTGAGATGTTGTGTATGAATGCTAATAAAACTTCTTAAGTGATCAAAAATATTTAACTTTGAGCCAGTTAGAATCTCACAGACTTATGTGATCTTTCTAAGGACTTCAAAGTAATTCACCTTAAAAACTAAAATAGTCCATTGTAGTACTGTATTTATCATCTCTATCTAGGAACTAGGTAGGGGCACATTTTATCCCTTCTGTCTTTCTTTTTGTTGTTGTTAGCTTTTTTTTTTTTAATGTGTTTAATACTATGTTCAGTGAACATAGCATCATTAAATGCTAAGACTATCTGTCTATTTATCCTTGTGGGGTCTTAGTTAAGGCATGTGGGATCTTTGATCTTCACTGCAGCATGCTAGATGCGGGACCATTATTTATGGCATGCAAACTCTTAGACGAAGCATGTGGGATCGAGTTCCCTGACCAGGGATCAATCCTGGGCCCCCTGCATTTGCAATACAGAGTCTTAGCCACTGGACCACCATGGAAGTCCCTTCCTTCTCTCTCAAGAATGGTCAAATCAAGGTGCAGAGGTGATAACCTTTCCGTTGTCATCATCCTGATTGTTGTTTCCAAAGTAAGGAATCGCTAGCCTATGGATTCCGCATTATTCCCTCCATTGTAAGCTAAAAATGATGTTAAGACAGGCTGACGGAGACAGCTTCCCATCATGTGTGGGTTAATGGTCTGGCAGAAGCAAGACTCTGGATTTAGAGGCCCACAGAAGATAGGAACCCCAGCATCTAGGCAACCCGCCTTTCATATTTTGTGCATAGCTGGGTCTTTGGGGCCTGACCCAGCTCTCCCAGCAGAATCCTATGATCATACTTTTCTAGAGGATGTGGACACAGTGGGGATTTAACTGTCAATAATATTATAGACAGTAGAAAATTTCAAGTGTTGCTTCTTAAAGTAACAAGTGATGCCTGAGGGTGCAAGGGAGAATGACCTTCTCGGCAGCTTATCAAACGAAGTGTCAAGTGTGAAATGGTTTCTAAATTGTAAAAGTACGAAACACATGATGGCCATTGGTATTGCATTATAAACTGCATGAGTTGCTTTTCTGCTAAGATTTTAAAGGACATCAAAGATCTCAAGTATTGATATAGTTCAGTTCAGTTCAGTTCAGTCGCTCAGTCGTGTCCGACTCTTTGCGACCCCACGGACCACAGCACACCAGGCCTTCTTGTCCATCACCAACTCCTGGAGTTTACCCAAACTCATGTGCATTGAGTCAGTGATGCCACCCAACCATCTCATCCTCTGTCGTCCCCTTCTCCTCCTGCCCTTAATCTTTCCCAGCATCAGAGTCTTTTCCAATGAGTCAGCTCTTTGAATCAGGTGACCATCTACAGTGATTTTGGAGCCCCCAAAAATAAAGTCTGACACTGTTTCCACTGTTTCTCCATCTATTTGCCATGAAGTGATGGGACCGGATGCCATGATCTTAGTTTTCTGAATGTTGAGCTTTAAGCCAACTTTTTCACTCTCCTCTTTCACTTTTATCAAGAGGCTTTTTAGTTCTTCTTCACTTTCTGCCATAAGGGTGATGTCATCTGCATATCTGAGGTTATTGATATTTCTCCCAGCAATCCTAATTCCAGCTTGTGCTCCTTCCAGTCCAGCGTTTTTCATGATGTACTCTGCGTAGAAGTTAAAAAAGCAGGGTGACAATATACAGCCTTGACGTACTCCTTTTCCTATCTGGAACCAGTCTGTTTTTCCATGTCCAGTTCTAACTGTTGCTTCCTGACCTGCATACAGATTTCTCAAGAGGCAGGTTAAGAAACTTCAAACTTCACTTTGCTTACCTTCTGATTAGGGCATTTTTGTTTTGCTTGAATGTAGAGCCCATGGCTGAGTTATTTTTTCTCCAGCTTCACTGAGGTATAATTGTATGCCAAAAACTGCAGATAATTAATATATATAATCTGGTGAGTTTGGACACATGAATGGACCTAGAAGACATTAGGCTAAGTGAGATAAGTCAGTCACAGAAGGACAAATACGACATGAGATTCCTCTTAGATGAGACCTCTGAAATAGTCAAAAGTAAGGATGGTGGTTGCCAGGGGTTGGGAGGATGGCGGTATGGGGGAGGGGTTGGCATTCAATGGATAGAAAGTTACAGCTATACAGTATAAGATGAGAATGTTCCAGAGACCTGAATTACAAATAGTGTTTACAGTTAACAATAAGATTCAGTTCAGTTGCTCAGTCGTGTCTGACCCTTTGTGACCCCATGGACTGCAGCATGCTGCCCCTAATCCCTCTCAGCATCAGGGTCTTTTCCAGTGAGTTAGTTCTTCACATCAGGTGGCCAAAGTATTGGAGCTTCAGCATCAGTGCTTCCAGTGAATATTCAAGACTGATTTCCTTTAGGATTGACTGGTTTGATCTCCTTGCAGTCCAAGGGACTCTCAGGAGTCTTCTCTAACACCACAGTTCAAAAGCATCAATTCTTTGGCACTCAGCTTTCTTTATGATCCAACTCTCACATCCATACATGACTACTGGGAAAGCCATAGCTTTGACTAGACAGACCTTTGTTGGCAAAGTAATGTCTCTGCTTTTTAATATGCTGCCTAGGTTGGTCATAGCTTTTCTTCCAAGGAGCAAGCATCTTTTAGTTTCATGGCTACAGTCAACATCTGCAGTGATTTTCAATCCCAAGGAGAGAAAGTTTCTCACTGTTTCCATTGTTTCCCATTTATTTGCCATGAAATGATGGGACCAGATGCCATGATCTTCATTTTTTTAATGTTGGGTTTTAAGCCAACTTTTTCACTCTCCTCTTTCACTTTTATCAAGAGGCTCCTCAGTTCCTCTTCGCTTTCTGCCATAAGGGTGGTGGGGTGGTGTCATCTACGTATCTGAGGTTATTGTTATTTCTCCAATAAATCTTGATTCCAGCTTATGCTTCATCTAGCCTGGCATTTTGCATGATATACTCTGCATATAAGTTAAATAAGCAGGGTGACAATATACAGCCTTGACATACTCTTTTCCCAATTTGGAACTAGCCTGTTGTTTCATGTGTGGTTCTAACTGTTGCTTCTTGACCTTCATACAGGTTTTTCAGGAGCCAGGTCAAGTGGTCTGGTATTCCTGTCTCTTGAAGAATTTTCCACAGTTTGTTGTGATCCACACAGTCAAAGGCTTTGGCATAGTCAATAAAGCAGAAATAGATGTTTTTCTGGAACTCTCTTGCTTTTTCTATGCTCAAACAGACATTGGCAATTTGATCTCCGGTTCCTCTGCCTTTTCTACATTCTGCTTGAACATCTGGAAGTTCTCGGTTCATGTACTGTTGAAGCCTTGCTTGGAAAATTTTGAACATTACTTTGCTAGCGTGTGAGATGAGTGCAATTATGTAGTAGTTTGAACATTCTTTGGAATTGCCTTTCTTTGGGACTGGAATGCAATAAGGTATCACAGGCTTAAAAATTGATCAGTGCATTTTTTTTATATATCATCTGGTTTCTCTCTGGATCTGCCTAAGGTCAAGACATCACCTTTTTAATTTCCTCAGCATTCCACAGTTTTGGGGAAAAGGCAGAGATGTTCCCCAGTTGCAGGTTAGAGCAGATTCCCTAAGCCCATGTTACCCCCACTTTGTTGGCACTTCCCTTTCTTATTTTTTTTCAATTTATTTGTTTTTAATTGAAGGATAATTGCTCTACAGTATTGCATTGGACACTTGGCTCTCTGAAAGAGGAATCTGGCACAGCTTCATGTTTATTCTTGGTTATTCTTCCCAATTTACTGTCACTCAGAGCTGTCTGAGCCAGGGAGTTGGTGTGGGGACAGGGGATTTTGAGGCCTGGCCTGATTCCAGGCAGATATCCAGTAGCACAGCACTTAACCCCAGGTCAGGCTTCTGGCAACTTCTGTCCTCTGGAATTTTGCTCTAAACCTAGAAAGAAGGAAATAAACATAAGCTCCCTCAAACACAGAGCGATAGCACTGGAGTCACCAGCTTTATTCCCCAGGCTTTTTCTAGTGCCTTGCTTACAACATAGCTGTAAAGAATGTTGTCATCTGGTTCCTAGCTGTACAGATTAGAAGCAACAGGAGGAGATATTGGAGTGGGGGATGGGGGGGGGAAGAAGCTCAGATATACTGATGGGAAGTCATACTGACAGAATAGCACAACATAATAAAGCATGTTGATTCTGATTATCCTGAGTTAGCTGGGAAAAGATTCAAGTGAATTAAGAACTCAGGGAAGCATGTAATATATACATGTATATTTCATGTCATCAGAGATAATCTTTAAACATTTTGGTGTTTAAAGGATTTGATTTGCTTATCTGTACAAATCCAGTTGTTTCTAACTGCTATACCTTGCCTAAGCCAGAATTATGAACTATTGTAATCACAATATAATGCTTTTTGATAGTAAGATTTGAAGCCCTGAGCAGAGCTGAAATTGTCTTGTTTTATGATAGAGAGTGATTCAGGCATTGAGCAAGAATGTGATTTGAATCTTAAATTCATTCATTCTCAGATTTGGTCCTCAGTAGAGGCATCCCATTTCAGACTTCATCTGAGGCTCCCTCAGCTACCTCTAGGCTTTTGCTCACATTTTGGCGATTGGCCTAGGAGCTGCCTGTGATCCTGCATGGAGGCCCAAGCTGCATGGAAGGGCAGCTCAGGGCTTGGGGATACCAAGCAGGAAGTGACCTCAGGCCTCAAAGAAGTCACTGCCAGCCTGTTGCCCGGGTTCACTGTGCCAGTGAACCAGCCTGGCCTCATTGTCACCACCTCTGAGTCAGAAGTCTGGGCAGGGTGCAGAGGCTAATGTGCAGACTCCACACTCTGGCAGCCTATCTCGTTCTCATGGCCTTGAGCTCTCTGCCCAGCTGCTGTGAACTGGCAGGCCTTGGGTGGGAGGGACACTGGCTGGGCCAGGGCTTTCTGCTGCTGTCAGAGGCGTCTGTGATCAGTTCAGTTCAGTCGCTCAGTCATGTCCGACTCTTTGCGACCCCATGGACTGCAGCACTCCAGGCTTCCCTGTCCATCATCAACTCCCGGAGCTTACTCAAACTCATGTCCATTGGGTTGGTGATACCATCCAGCCATCTTATCCTCTGTCGTCCCCTTCTCCTCCCTCCTTCAATCTCTCCCAACATCAGGGTCTTTACAAATGAGTCCGTTCTTCACATCAGGTGGCCAAAGTATTGGAGCTTCAGCTTCTGCATCAGTCCTTCCAATGAATATTCAGGACTGATCTCCTTTAGGATGGACTGGTTGGATCTCCTTGCAGTCCAAGGGACTGTCAAGAGTCTTCTCCAGCACCACAGTTTAAATGCATCAATTCTTTGGCACTCAGCTTTCTTCACAGTCCAACTCTCACATCCATACATGACCACTGGAAAAACCATAGCCTTGACTAGATGGACCTTTGTTGGCAAAGTAATGTCTCTGCTTTTTAATATGCTGTCTAGTTTGTTCATAACCTTTCTTCCAAGGAGCAAGCCTCTTTTCATTTCATGGCTGCAGTCACCATCTGCAGTGATTTTGGAGCCCCCCAAAATAAAAAGTCTGTCACTGTTTTCCTTGTTTCATCCATTTGCTGTGAAGTAATGGGACCAGATGCCATGATCTTCGTTTTCTGAATGTTGAGTTTTAAGCCATGTGCAATCACCTCCCTGCTTTTGCTGGTTGATTAATAGTCTGGGCACTCACCTCTGCTGGCAGGAAAGTCTTCTGTTCACGACTCTCACTGCCTGACTCCCCACCCTATGACACAGAGCGTGATTGCCTCAGCTCAAAGCACAGGAAGAGCGAGGCTGAAGAGCGCATGCAGCGGGCAGAGATGTGGCTCCCTTAGCCCTGGCCAGCATGATGCCTTGGCCGAGCCCTTTGCCTCCTCCCTGTTCTGTCCCTTAATGCACTTCACCAAGGGGTGCTTGCTAATTTGTCAATTTACCCCATCCTCCTTGTTTGGGGATGATTCTCATGACCGTAGGACTACTGAATGGGGCAGTCAAATGTGGATTTCCCTGGACTGGAAATTGGGAAAGCTGGGTTCTGGTCCTGGATCAGCTGTGGGGTCTTAGAGCTCTTGCTCCTCTGAGGGAGAGGGGCAGTGGTTGCATTCAATGATCTCAAAGGCCCAAGAGCTCACTCTTCTATTCTCTGTCCTGTTCATACAGACAGAAATGGGCCATTTTTGAGCGTACCTTCTCTTTCCCTCCATCTCCATATCTCCCTTCACCTGAGCTTCTCTTGTGGGAAGAAATTCTGAATCTCTCTTTCTTTCAAAAGTTGGCCAGGGAGTATGGCAAGATTGTATTCTCGATGCCTGAGTTCTGGGAATTTTTATTTTGGAACTGGTGTGGAATCCAGGATTAATACAGATATGGTAGTCCCATCTGAAAGTTTATCGCTGAACAGCAGGCAGACCAGCCCAGCTACCTATGTCACAGTGAAGTTTGGAACTTGACATCTCAGCCTCATTTTACTCTCTTGCACGTGACTTGAGTGGGTGCAGGAGGACTAGGCTGTGCCCTTCCCTCTCATCCTCAGCACTTCCCAGAAAGGAGAGGGAAGGCTGGAGAGGGTGTGGCAACAAGCTTGGTCATGGATACCTGATAAATGGCTGACTTTATTAAATGCCTACTGTCTGGTTAACTGAGCCAGGGACTGTGGAGCAGGGAGTCTAAGAAGGCAGTTTTTGACAAACAAACCCTGCCTGTTCTTGGCTTTTGGGCCTGCATCAAGTTGTTTTCTCCATTTGGCATGCCCTTCCTCTCTTCTTAGCTTATTGAAAATCCCCACCATCCAGCAAGTTCCACCTCTTGCCTGAAGTTCAGCAACCTTTTACTGAGGATCTTGCCATTCCCCAGCCCTGTTTGGTGGATACAAGGATGAATAGGTATGTAGTCCCTTTCCTCAGGCAGACTGTGCTGTATATATTTTCCTGCTTGGGCCACAGTGGCTTCATATTTCTTTCTTCTCTCCAGCTAAAACTGAAGCCCCATGAGGGCAGAGGCTATATTTTGGGGGCTCCACAATGGCAAATAGATGGGGAAAATATAGAAACAGTGTTAGATTTCATTTTCTTGGACTCCAAAATCAATGTGGATGGTGACTGTAGCCACAAAATTAAGAGGCTTGCTCCTTGGAAGAATAGCTATGACAAACCTAAATGGTGTATTAAAAAGCAGAGACATTACTTTGTTGACAAAGGTCTATATAGTCAAAGGTATGGCTTTTCCAATAATCAGGTATGGATGTGAGAGTTGGACTATAAAGAAAGCTGAGCACTGAAGAATTGATACTTTTGAACTGTGGTGTTGGAGAAGACTCTTGAGAGTCCCTTGGACAGCAAGGAGATCCAGCCAGTCCATCCTAAAGGAAATAAACCCTGAACATTCACTGGAAGGACTGATGCTGAAGCTGAAGCTCCAATACTGTGGCCACTTGATGCAAACAGCCGACTCATTTGAAAAGACCCTGATGCTGGGAAAGATTGAGGGAAGAGGATAAGGGGGAACAGAGGATGAGATGATTGAATGGTATCACTGACTCAATGGACATGAGTTTGTGCAAGCTCTGGGTGTTGGTGATGGACAGAGAAGCCTGGCATGCTGCAGTCCATGGGGTTGCAAAGTATCTGACATGACTTAGTGACTGAACAACAACAGCCACTTCAAGTTGGGTGATTCACTAGGACGACTCACAAGACGCAACAGCAGGTTTTAGTCACAGCTGAGGTCTTACAGCAAAGGATACAGAGGAAGGCAACGGGAAAAATACACACATCGCTCGAGGATAACCTTCTGAATTTTTCTCTACCCAGGGCCACACAGGAACAACTCACAGCAAACTACAGGGACACTCATGACATGTCTGCACCCAGGGAAGTCCACCAGGTCTCCAGGTCTGAGGCATTTATGAGACAAAACTCAAGTCTCAAATGGAAGGTACTTAAAGCCAGGTACATCATACTCTTCTTAAACACTCCTGAGAGGACCTCCTGAGCTGGTACAACACACACCATTTCTCTGGACAGCATGGTCAATCAGAGACATAAAGAACCTGCTGAGGGCCATTGTCCCAGGGGTATAGGTCAGGGGTCAGTTATGATGCCAGGGTCCCTTGGAGACATACAAGGACTGATCCATGAGACCTTCTGTATTGACTCTTTCTTCCAACTGTGTCTGATACAGTTCATGTCCCCTCTCAGAGTGCCCAGCGTGGGGCTACACAAGACCTGGCCTCTTCTTTGAGCTCCACTCAGATACACATCACTATCTACTTGTCTCCTCCAGTCCCCTAGACACTGGCATGTGAACATGTCAAAATCTGAACTCGAACACCCCCAACCCTGCCACCACTCTTCCCCATCTCAGTAACTGTCAGCGTCATTCACTCTATTGCTCAAGCCCCATACCTGGGCATCATCCTTGATTCTCCTCTTCCTTTCACCCCCTCATCCACAACCGATCCATAACTCCGATTTTTTAAATATTTATTTATTTGGGTGTGCCAGGTCTTAGCTGCAGCACTCGGGATTTTTAGTTGCGGCCTAACTCTTAGTTGCAGCGTGTGGGATCTAGTTCCCTGACCAGGGATCAAACCCGGGCCCCCTGCATTGGGAGTGTGAAGTCTTAGCCACTGGACCACCAGGGAAGTCCCTGTAATTACTATTGATTCTCACTCTGAAGTGTATCCCAAATGTGACCACCTCTCATTCTTTCAACCAGTCTGGTCCAAACCACCATCGTCTTTCATCTAAAATACTCATCTGCTTGGATTTCCCTGATGGCTCAGTGGTAAAGAATCGGCCTGCCAGTGCGAGAGATGCAGGAGACACAGGTTCAATCCCTGGTCTGGGAAGATCCTCTGGAGTAGGTAATGGCCTACCCACTCCAGTATTCTTGCCTGGAAAATCCCATGGGAAGAGGAGCCTGGCGGGCTACTGTCCAGGGGGTTGCAAAGAGTTGGACACGATAACTAAATGACAACATCAAAGCTCCATTTTTTTTTTAAAAAAAAGCATTTGTTTCTTTCAGTTATGTGCTGATATAATCCAATGTAACTTTTATTATAAGTATGTCAGTTACTAAGAAAAAGAGACAATATATTTTTTAAAAGTAAAACTAAAGTTTAGTGCTTAAGGTTGCAACTTGGGTACAAATTAAAAAAGAAAACTAAAAGAATGCAGAGAGGGATTGGGATGGGATATACATCAGGTTTCTGAGGTAGCTGGCAAGGTTCTATTTCCTGACCTAGATGAGAATAAGAAGGTGTTGACTTTATAATGCTCTGTTAAGATGTGCGGCGTTTAATATGTTATACTTTATAATTTACAGTAATTACAAATATGTATATCAACTATTCAAATGTAAATTATTTTAATGCAGATACCCCTTGTGTGTTTTCATTTCAGGATCCCTGAAGACTTATGGATTTTGTCTCTGGGAACACGTGAGTTTCTGTATGAGTTTAACAGAGAGTTTAAAATATGTATCATCGCTTATAGCCAGAGTCTTACAAATAAAAACAAAACATCATTTCCCTTATCAAATTGGCAGAGACTTTTCAAAAATGTTATTACTCAGTGTTGGCTAAAGTATGAAGATACAGGTACTTGTATGCCATGCTGGTAGAAATCTAAATGAATACAACCTTTCTAAAAACCCAGTTTGTAGTCTGGAACAAGGGCCTGAAAATGTTCACATTCTTTTTCCCAGTAAGCTCAATTCTAGGAGATTTATGTGAAGGAAATGATCAGAGATTACCTGCAAGAATGTGCCTTGCAACAGTTTTGTAATACTGGAAGCTTGGAAACAACAGAGATGTTTAACACTCAGGAAATAGTATCATCACATGATGGAATATTATGCAGTCATCAGTATGAGTGGTTTTGAATATTGACACAGAATAATGATGATGGTGGTGGTGGCCAGGATTTATTAATCACTTACTATTTGCCAGGGATGACTCTACCTCTTTAAATGAATTCGTGTATCGTTGCAGCAGTGCTTTGAGGTGAGTACTATGATTATTCACATTTTGCAGATAAGAAAACTGAGGTTCAGAAAGTTATGTAACTTGCCCAAAGTCACACTGTAAGTAGCAGTAGAGCCAGAGCTTGCATCTAGGCCTGAATACTCTAAATTTACATATAGGCTGTTAATAGTAATAATCTTTAAGTGATAGGATTATAGTGATTATTTTTTTCTACTTTAAATTTTCTTTCATACTCTTAATTTTATACAGCCATCACTTATCAATTTTATAATCAGAAAAAAAATAGCAGTTCCTCCCAGGTATTCCTGCCACCCAAGGATATACTGTCTTCTGGCAGAAGTGTCTAGGGGCAAAGGTAGGGACAAGGGCCTTGGGGTGAGAAATACTGAAGAGTTCCCTGTGGCTTGGCCTCCCCAGCTCCATGGCTAGTCCACCCTTTTCCTGGGAACACTGACCCTTCACTGGACTGGAGAGGCACCCACCTTGGTCTGGGTTCTTTGCTTCTGTACAAGTAGAGTCTTGCTGAGGAAAGGAATAGCATATGGGCAGAGACAAAGGGCAGGAACGGCCTGCTTTTTTAATTTCCTACTAAAACTGCCTCCCTGAATTCCTGTGTCTCACACTGCTTGCCTCATAGCCGTGCCCTATGTAACAGGAGTTCTAACTTGGCACCTCTGGTATGCTTCTCTACCACCTCTACCCTTATACCAGGGCTCAAGCAGCGTCCTTCTGGGTCTGGGGCTTCATGTAGCCGCCAGTGGGTTATCACCACTTTGTCCTATTTCCATGCGTGTATCCGCTAGTCCACCTTCCTCCTGATCACAACTGGTATTTTCCCTAAACTGGGATCTTTTAAGGGAAGATGAGGCCAGAAACTGCAACAGACTCAGTGTGACACCCACCCCCCCCACCCCCACCTTTCTCTAGACCTGGGAAGACTTACTCAGTGCTTCTGCCTTACGAAAAACAAATCGGTCCATGAAAGAAAGACATTCTGGGAGTCTGCCCCAGGTTAGCCAAGAGACCTGGGCATGAAACTGAGCTCTCTGGCTTCCTGGGCCCCCTGTGCTGTCTATATTTAGCCAAGCTGCCCCGAGCCTTGTCCACCTTGACTGAAAGCCAAAGCAGGCAGTTTGCTTATAAACATTCTGCCTGCCAGCTCATGCCAGCCAACCATTTAGATACCGGTTTTAAAATGTGAGGCTCCCCTTGCACCCAACTCCGAGGGTCTGCAGAGAATACACACCAAGGGCTCCACAGCCCAAGTTTTTCCCAAGGCCAAGAGTGACCTCAGCCAAGTGCCTGAAAGTGAAAGGCGTGTCTCTCACCGCTTCATTTTGGCAGGGCTAGGCCAGCAGCTCCCTCTCAGCCCCACTGTTCCTGGTCACAGTTCTTTGAGTGTGTTGACCTACTTTCTCCCCTTCAGAGGAAAGACAGAAACCAATAAATGTCTCGCCAGAACTCTTGCTCTCAGGAATGGTGACTCTGTCTTCTGGGCCCTCATCCTTTCCCTGCTCCATTATCACTCTGCTCTGCCCACTTCAAGCATGACTGGAGAAAAACCCTGAGTGTTGCTTGCTGTCCCCATTTTACAGCTGTATTTTCAGAGGCAGCATGGCCCACATATCACAGGAATGGGGACAGAGCCTGCCCACCTTTCCTTCCTTTCTTTTTTCTTCTTTTTTTTTTAAAAAAAAAAAAAAAACATTTATTTATTGAGCTGTGTTGGGTCTTAGCTGTGATGCATGAGATCTCCACTGTGCCATTTGAGATCTTCCCTTGCCATGCATGGACTCTCCAGTTGTGCTGCGTGGGTTCAGTTGCCCCATAGCATGTTGGATATTAGTTTCTCAACCAGGGATTGAACCTGTGTCCCCTGCATTGTAAGGCAGATTCTTAACCAATGAAACACCAGGGAAGTCCCACCACCCTTTCTTTCCCTAGTACAGCCCCCACTGTTAAGTGCCGTGTGCTGTAGTGAGCTTGCGTCTGCACAAGAACCTTTTGGAGATCTGCAGAGTGTCTCTGATTTTGTGACTGGTGGCATGATGAACTAAGAGATATCCAGCTTGACCATTTCCTACATCTTTGGCTTGGGCCTCTGAAAAGTGTCTCAGATGTCTCAACTCTGTAGTTGCCTTGACAGGCAGAATCCTTCTTTGGACAGTGTACACAGGTGACTCTGCAATGCTCTCCACTGAGATTTTTAGTGGCAAATTGATCATTTTAAGCTGTCTTTACACTTCCCAGTCTGCATGCTGTTGCATACTTCCTCTAGCCATCAGTTACAATCAGCTTGGAAAATATATGCCCATTTTAATATCAGCCTGAGAAAAATCAATTAGGGGGATAAGACTGCTGGGGTTCAGAGGTAGGGTATGGCTACGTCATATAATGAATTCCAGAGTGCCTTCGGGATTATCAAGGGGCTTTAATAAGCTGCCATGTCTGTTCTCCATGACTGTAGAAAATCAAATGGATCTTATTTAGCTCCTCTATTCCTGGCTTCTTTGTCTCCTTTCTTCCCAACTCGTCCCTGTGTGCATAGCAGATTATATACAACCAGCCTGTCTTCTAGCATCCTGTCACATTTCATTGACACTGGGTAACCTGTGGTTTGAAAAAGATTGCAGGTCTTTTTCACCAGCTCCAAAATCATATTAGAGTCATGGTGGCCACAGGAGCCTGCACCTCTATAGCCATCTGGGCCAGGGGTGGGGTGAGCCCCCTCCTCAGAGAGCTGAGCCAGCAGCAGGTGAGGAGACAGGGCATAGTTGCAGACAACAGTTGGGGATCTCTGCTTTGGGGGGACCTTTCCTACTTGTGGCTGTGAAGTGTCTGTCCCCCTGCCCAACCATCCAGGTTGATTGGAGGCAAAATGAGAATGAATAACAACAGGACCTCTGTCTTCCTAGGACTGGAGAAGGGAGGGGGCAACTGGGATGAACTGTGGGCAGTGGATAGAAAGGGTGATATTCCTGAAGAGGTGGACGATGGAAGGGATGGTAATGAAAGTTATTGCCTTAAAGGATACCTCGGAGCTCCCTCAAGACTCCGAAGTGAGAAGAGCCAGATTGGCAGCGTAGAGAGACGGACACAACACTTGGAAGAAGCTTGCCCAGCCTGTCTTGTCATAGGCAGCGCACTTTGGTGCCTCACTGACCTAGGAGACCGTCTGTAATGAGGGCAGTGTTTCTTTGTGCTAATATGGTGGTCAATAGCCACATGTGGCTTTTGAGCACATAAAATGTGGCTGTTGTGACTGAGGAACTGAATTTTTAGTTGTAGTTAATTTTTTTTTAGTTGTAGTTAATTTTAATTTAATTGTCCTACATGAAAAGATGTTCATCATCACTAATTATTAGGGAAATGCAAATAAAAACTAGTGAGGTGTCACCTCACACCAGTCAGAATGGCCATCATTAAAAAGTCTAATGTTGGAGAGGGTATAAAGAAAAGCTAACCCTCCTACACTGTTGATGAAAGTATAGGTTACTACAGCCACTATGGAAAACAGTATGGCAGTACCTCAGAAGACTAAAAATAGAATTACCATATGATCCAGCAATCTCACTCCTGGGCATATATCCAGACAAAACTCTAATCTGAAAAGATAACATGCATGCCTATATTTGTAATAGCACTGTTCACAAAAGCCAAGATGTGGGAATAAACCTAAATGTCCATTGACAGAGGAATGGATAAAAATTTGGTGTATATATACAGTGGAATATTACTCAACCATAAAAAGAAGGAAATAATGTCATATGCAGCAGTTGAACAAATCAGGAGATTATTACACGAAGTGAAGTAAGTCGTGAAGACAAATACCATGATACCACTTATCAGTTCAGTTCAGTTCAGTTCAGTCGCTCAGTCACATCCGACTCTTTGTGACCCCGTGAATTGCAGCACGCCAGGCCTCCCTGTCCATCACCAACTCCCGGAGTTCACTCAGACTCACGTCCATCGAGTCAGTGATGCCATCCAGCCATCTCATCCTCTGTCGTCCCCTTCTCCTCCTGCCCCCAATCCCTCCCAGCATCAGAGTCTTTTCCAGTGAGTCAACTCTTCGCATGAGGTGGCCAGAGTACTGGAGTTTCAGCTTTAGCATCATTCCTTCCAAAAAATTCCCAGGGCTGATCTCCTTCAGAATGGACTGGTTGGATCTCCTTGCAGTCCAAGGGACTCTCAAGAGTCTTCTCCAACACCACAGTTCAAAAGCATCAATTCTTCGGCATTCAGCCTTCTTCACAGTCCAACTCTCACATCCATACATGACCACAGGAAAAACCATAGCCTTGACTAGACGGACCTTAGTCAGCAAAGTAATGTCTCTACTTTTGAATATGCTATCTAGGTTGGTCATAACTTTTCTTCCAAGGAGTAAGCCTCTTTTAATTTCATGGCTGCAGTCACCATCTGCAGTGATTTTGGAGCCCCCCAAAATATGTGAAATCTAAAATATGACACAAATGAACCCATTTACAAAATAGACCCACGGACATAGAAAGCAAATTTATGCTTACCAAAGGGGAAAGGAAGCGGGGGAGAGAAGGATTGGAAGTTTTGGATTAGCGGATGCAAACTATTATATATAGGATGGGTAAACAATAAGGTCCCACTGTAGAGCACAGGGAACTATATCCAATATCCTGTGATAAACCATGATAGAAAAGAATATGAATGAAAAAGAATGTGTGTATATGTATGCATGTGTGTGTATGTATATATATAATGTATGTATAAATGACTCCCTTTGCTGTACAGCAGAAATTAACACTCCAGTACTCTTGCCTGGAGAATCCCATGGGCAGAGGAGCCTGGTAGGTTGCAGTCCATGGGGTCGCTAAGAGTCAAACAAGACTGAGTGACTTCACTTTCACTTTTCACTTTCATGCATTGGAGAAGGAAATGGCAACCCACTCCAATGCTCTTGCCTGGAGAATCCCAGGGACGGTGGAGTCTGGTGGGCTGCCGTCTATGGGCTCGCACAGAATTGGACATGACTGAAGCGACTTAGCAGCAGCAGCAGCAGAAATTAACACAATATTGTAAATAAATTATACCTCAATAAAATTTAAAAAATAAATACATAAATTGACCTAGCTGCATGTGGTTAGTGTTTGTCCAGTGGGGCATCACAGCCCTAGAGTCACAGTTGACTCAGGCAAATGGGGCAGTCCACTGCAGAGCTGTAAAGTACTGACTACAGCCGACAGCCCTGGCATAAATCCTGGTTTGCCATTTACTAACTTTGTAACCTTGCAGAAGTTACCCAACCTCTTTCAGCCTATTTTCTCATCTGTAAGATGGAGAGTCTCACAGTGCAGAAGCCACAGAAGGCTGTTGGAAAGATTGAATGAGGTAATTCATGTAAAACTCTCAGCAAAGTGCCTGACATCTGTGACGTGCTCACTAAATGGTTACTGTCAGGATGTTTTGATGTTAAGATGTAATGATGTTTAGACCTATCTTATTTTTCAGTGCTTTGGCCCTAGTCATTGAACATCAGTAAATCAGCCTGACTTGCTAAGCGCCTGGAGGTGTGAGGATGATGACGTTTGCCCTTATTGGCTCCCTTGAGCTCCATAGCACAGGATCTGTTATTTGATTTTGTAGCTTTATTGAGTCTGAGCTCTGAATGAAATGAGGTTTTTTAATGAAAGAAAAGATGGAATTGTCAAAGTCAGAATAATAACATAAAAAAAAAATCACATGTCCCACGTTCCCAATTTTCCATTCATTGAACAGGCATTTATTTGCTGAGAGACTAGTGATTACAGGCACAGACATTGGAGCTAGACTGACTGGGCTTGTATCCATTACTTACTAGTTGTGTGACTTGGACAAAGTTACTTAACCTCTCTGTGTCTATTTCCTACTTCTCAGTTGAGCATAGTAATAGTACCTGCCTCGTAGGGTTGTTGTACATATTAAATGCATCATACAATGGAATATTGCTCCACCATAAAAAGAGTGAAATAGAGCAGCAACATGGATGGACCTAGCGATTGTCATACTGGATGTCAGAGAGAGACAAATATCATATGACAATACTTATACATGGAATCTAAAAAAGTGGTATAAATGAACTTATTTGCAAAACAAATAGAGTCACAGATGTAGAAAATTATGATTACCAGCGGGAAACTGGGGTGGCGTATGTGTGTGCTCATTCACTCAGTCATGTCTGACTCTTTTGCGACCCCATGAGGCTCCTTTTGAAATCTCCATGGAATTCTCCACGCAAGAATACTGAAATGGGTTGCCATTTCCTTCTCCAGGGGATCTTCCTGACCTAGGGATCGAACCCAAGACTCCTGCATTGGCAGACTGATTCTTTATCACTGAGCCACCTGGGAAGCCCCATACACTACTGTATATAAAATAGATAACTACACAATACTCTACACAATTCTCTGTAGTGGCCTAAATGGGAAAAGAATCTAAAAAAGAGTGGATATATATCTATATATAACTGATTGACTGGCTATACACCTGAAACTGACACATTATTATAAATCAACTATACTCCAATAAAAATTTTTTTAAAGATTAAATGAATCAGTGCATGTAAAGCACTTATCAAATTACTTAGCACTAACAATAAACTGTGAAGAAAGCTGAGTGCCAAAGAATTGATGATTTTGAACTGTGGTGCTGGAGAAGACTCTTGAGAGTCCCTTGGGCTGCAAGGAGATCCAACTAGTCCATCCTAAAGGAGACCAGTCCTGGGTGTTCATTGGAAGGACTGATGCTGAAGCTGAAACTCCAATACTCTGGCCACCTCATGGGAAGAGTTGACTTATTGGAAAAGATCCTGATGCTGGGAGGGATTGGGGGCAGGAGGAGAACGGGACGACAGAGGATAAGCTGGTTGGATGGCATCACTGACTCGATGGACATGAGTTTGGGTGAACTCTGGGAGTTGGTGATGGAGAGGGAGGCCTGGGGTGCTGCGATTCAAGGGGTCACAAAGAGTCAGACACAAATGAGCGACTGAACTGAACTGAACTGAATAATAAGCACTTGATAAATATTGGCTGATGTAATTAACTATATGCTCGGCACCATATTAAATGCTGGTAAAACAAGTAAGTACCATCACTGTTTAAGGTTATTGGCTAGTAGAGGGAGAAAGCTACATGGACATAGAAATATAAAATATAGATAATAAAGATGGGAGCATGCTTAGGATACTGAGGGGACATCAAGAAAGAAGAGATCCAAGTTGGCTTGGAGGGCAATCTGAAAACTTTTCATAGAGCTGGAGAACAGTTAGTGATGGGGTGCATTGCAGGTAGGTACATGTTTGTAGAAATAAGAATGACATGTCCAGAGAACTAAAGGCAGTTGATCAATTGGTATGCCTAGGATGTAAGAGAGAGGGAGTAAATGGAAGATAAGGTTGAACAGGTCAGCAGGAAACAAATCCTAAAAGACAGTAGGTTTAAGAATTTGTACTTTATCTTGAACAATGGAAAAGCATCAAAAGGTTTTAAGTAGGGAAATACCATGATTGGGCATTTTAGAAGGACCCTACTGGCATCAGTTGGGGGGAGATACTAGAGGCAGAGATGCCAAGCTAAGAAACTACTGTAGTCATCCAGGCATAAGATGATGAGGTTGATGACCTAAAGTAACGGTCATGGTGATGGAAAGGTGGGGAATAGTACTGGAGATTGAATTGACTGATGAGTACAGAAGGAGGACCAGTTTTGAAGAGGAAGTTGATGGAATCATCTGGGACCATAGCAGGTTTCTGTAAGGCACTTGGAACTCATGGAAAAAGGAGATTAGCACTGGACATACAAATATGGGAGACATTAGAACTCTGCATCAGGTTCCTTTTTTTCTCCTTCTCCACTTTCTTCCTAGGTTTATTCCCAGGGCTTTAAATACTATATCTATATTGATAAGTTCAGTTTCTAAACTTCCATCTCTAGCCCTGACCACCTCACTGAGGTCTATCTAGACTTCTGTAGCCAGCCATCTACTTAGGATCTCCAGTAGGATGACTCACACACATCTCAAATTTAATATGTCCAGAACTCACTTGCTCCTCCCCTTGTCTTCCAGTCTCAGTGGCACCCGCCGTCTGTCTAGTTGCTTCAGTGAAAAACCTAAGGGTCAGACACTCTGGTTGTTCCTTCAAGTTGCCTTTGTAAAAATTCCTTCCTCTTAGTCCAACAAATGGACTTAGGAACAAATTGGACTTAACGAATGCATTCTTGGAATGGAACTCATTCATAGGTAGAGGTCTTACTGTATGTTTATTGGAGAGGGGACTGGTGGGTGAATTTGCTGGGTAAGGGATGGGAGGTGAGGGAGAGGAAGGATCAAAGGTACTCGTACAGTACCCGGTAGGTGCTCAGTGAATATTTGCTGATTGAATGGGTCGGGATATGGATGGAAGTTGAAGCTGTGGGAAATGTATGATCTTAGGATCACTTCAAGGAGAGCCTGAAGAGTAAAATGAGATTCTAAAGAGATGTGCAGAGGAAGGGATGCTTACAAAAGCAACTTGAAGGAACAACTAGGGTGGTAGGAGGAGAAGCCAGAAAGTGTGAGAGTACAGAAGGCAGTCCTGCTTCCCTCTCCAGAAGTAACCAATGCTAACAGATGGGTGGGGAGCCTTCCAAATCATCTTCTATATATTTACATACATTCACAAATGTTTATATTGCATGCATATGTAGTTTGGGGTTTTATGTAAATGAACTCATAGTACATGCATTATTCTAGCACTTGCTTTTTTAAAAAAATAACAGCTTTATTGAATTGAGCTGTACTTCACACACCATACAATTCACACATTAAAACTGTACAATTCAGTGGTTTTTAGTATATTCATGGATATATACAACCACCGCCATAGTCAGTTTTTGGAACATGTTCACCACCTCAAAATGAAACCCCGAGCCCTTTAACTGTTACTCACTTATCCCCAATCCCCACCCACAGCCCAAAGACACCACTAATCTCCTTTCTGTCTCTATAGATTAGCCTATTTTGGATTTGCCTATAAATGGAAGCATGTAATACATGGTCTTTTGTGATGGGCCTATTTCTCTTAGCACATGTTTTCAAGCCTTATCTATGTTATAGCATGAATCAGAGCTTCATTCTTTTTTACTGCTGAATAACGTTCCATTGTACATGTACACCACATTTTTTTTTATCAGTTCATCAGTTAGTGGACACTGGGTTGTTTCCACATTTTCAGCTCAGTTCAGTTCAGTCGCTCATTCGTGTCTGACTGTTTGCGACCCCACTAATTGCAGCACGCCAGGCCTCCCTGTCCATCACCAACTCCCGGAGTTCACCCAAACTCATGTTCATCGAGTCGGTGATGCCATCCAACCATCTTATCCTTTGTTGTCCCCTTCTCCTCCTGTCCCCAATCCCTCCCAGCATCAGAGTCTTTTCAAATGAGTCAGCTCTTCGCATCAGGTGGCCAAAGTATTGAAGTTTCAGCTTAAGCATCAGTCCTTCCAAAGAACACCCAGAACTAATCTCCTTTAGGATGGACTGGTTGGATCTCCTTGCAGTCCAAGGGACTCTCAAGAGTCTTCTCCAACCCCACAGTTCAAAACCATCAGTTCTTCGGCACTCAGCTTTCTTCACAGTCCAACTCTCACATCCGTACATGATCACTGGAAAAACCATAGCCTTGACTAGATGGACCTTTGTTGGCAAAGTAGTATCTCTGCTTTTTAATATGCTATCTAGGTTGGTCATAACTTTTCTTCCAAGGAGTAAGCGTCTTTTAATTTTATGGCTGCAGTCACCATCTGCAGTGATTTTGGAGCCCCCGAAAATAAAGTCTGATACTGTTTCCCCATCTATTTCCTATGAAGTGATGGGACCAGATGCCATGATCTTAGTTTTCTGAATGTTGAGCTTTAACTTTTTCACTCTCCTCTTTTACTTTCATCAAGAGGCTTTTTAGTTCCTCTTCACTTTCTGCCATAAGGGTGGTGTCATCTGCATATCTGAGGTTATTGATATTTCTCCTGACAATCTTGATTCCAG
>SJYA01003485.1:67799-79741 GCA_006410615.1 Neotragus moschatus
GGCTGATTGCATTGATCCAGATTTGGAAGTTGTTAAAGCAGAAGGATAAGGTGAGAATGGTGTTGTGTTAATGGTGAGAGAATGCTTGAAGTGAGTTACCAACCCTGGTACATATCATGATGGTGACAGCCACAGTGACAAAGAGCTGGAATGGGTGACATAGCACAGCAGCCGGTACCTTAAAAGTAGGAGTTCTGCCCATGTTCATTGCAGCACTGTTGACAATAGCCAAACATGGAAGCAACCTAAATGTCCATCAATGGGGGAATGAATGAAGAAGATGGGGGGGGGAATAGTATTCAGCCATAAAAAAGAAAACAACAAATGTCATTTTCAACAACATGGATGGACCTAGAAATTGCCATACAGAGTGAAGTAAGTCAGATACATAAATTATATATCACTTATATGTGGAATCTAAAAAGCAATGATACAAATAAACTTACAGAACAGAGACTCACAAACTTAGAGAATGAACATATGGTTACCAGGAGAAATAGGAGGGATAGTTAGAGAGTTTGGGATGGACATGTACACACTGCTGTACTCAAAATGGATAACCAGCAAGGACTGACTATATAGCACATGGGACTCTGCTCAGTATTCTGTGGCAGCCTGGATGGGAGGGAGGTTTGGAAGCGAATGGATACATGTATATGTATGGCTGAGTCCCTTTGGCACTCACCCGAAACAATCACAATGTTGTTAATCAGCTATACTCCAGTACAAAATAAAAAGTTTAAGAAAAAAATGTAGGGGTTTTGCATGACACTGGAAACATAGTTTTTTGTTTTATTTTGCATTTACCCATTTTCTTTGTTGAGATTTTCTTTTTCTAATTGCATCATTCACTGTTTGCCTTCTTAAACAGATGGCTCAGAACATAGTATAACCTTGCTTTGTGACTCAGAGTGGCCATTATGACCATCTGCTTTTGCCCTGGACCTCTGAGGCATGTAGTAATATGTCTTTCCCTATTAAATGGGTCCTAGATTTCTGTGCTTTTGAAATTCTATCTTGTTTAGTTTCCAGCTTTACTCTTTTTGGTGTCAGAGGCTGAGACCAGTGTATTCTAGGTTCTTCTAATGTACAGATGTTTCACCAAGGGCTGACCTCATATATCTCCTGTGAAGTTCATAGATTTTATGATAGCAGTTTGGTGGGCTGTTTAGATGTTTTGTCCTCTTCTAGGTTTGTGCTTGTATTATGGCAGAGGTTATGAGAAATCTGATCTCCAGAGAAGTGTTGGTGCTTCTTTAATTTGATACAAGCTGTTTTTGGCAAGCTAGTTTTCTTGCATTGATGAATTGAATGAATAAGTTTGTATTTACCTTATCCACACTCTTTTTAATGGTAGAGACCTGCTTAGTCCAATACAAGCAGCCACTAGCTACGTGAAACTTTTGAAATTTAAATGTAAGTTAATTAAGTGAATCAGATTAAAAATTCATTTCCTCATTAGCCCTAGCCACATTTCAGATTCTCAGTAGTCATATGTGCCTAATAATGGCTGTTGTATTGGAGAATGCAGATACAGAACCTTCCCATCATTATAAAAAGTTCTAATTTTCAGCCGTGGTCTAGACTTTGAATCAGTCTCCTCTCAGACTGGCGTTTTAAACATGAAACTTATGCAGCAAACATTTAAACAGCAGCCATGTTCCTACTACTCTACAGTACTCTCTGACCTTCCACCCCCATCATGACCCTTCCTTGCCCCGTCAGTGTATCACTTCCTGTTGCTACTATAATAAATTACCACAAACTTCATGGCTTAAAACAACATAGATTTATTATCTTACACTTCTGGAGATCAGAAGTCTAAAATCATCCATTTTTCAGCTTCCAGAAGCCACGGGCATTCCTTGGTTCAGGGCCCCTTCCTCCATCTTCAAAGCCAGCACATAGCATCTTCAAACCTCTCTCTCAGTGTCTGACCCCTGCTTCACATTGCCTTCTCTAATTCTAACCCTGCTGTTTCGCCCTTATGTGGACTCTGTAATTAGATTAGGCCCACCTGGATAATCCAGGATAATGTCCCCGTCTTAAATCCTTAACTTAATCACACCTGCAAAGTCCATGTAAGGTAACATCTTCACAGATCCCAACAATTAGGACATGGACATCTCTGGGGGATCACGATTCAGCGTACTGGAGCAGGCAGTCTTCTCCAGTGGCCTCTTGTTTTCCTTGAAGATCAGTGCTGCACAGAGTACACTGCACACTGATATGCCAAGTTTTGCTGCAGAGAAAGGAGAATATTTTAAAATCTTATTTTCTGCCTACATCCTGTCTGGAAATATTAATGCCAAATTTTGGTTGTTCTGACTCCTCAAAATATGATCCTGTGAGTACAGGGCCACTGGACTGTCATATAGGCCAGACAGATCCACAGCTGACTCAGCCACCAATCAAAAGTGTTTCCCTATGGTAACACAGTTGCTGCTTCAGGGCTGGGCTCTGCCAGCCTTGCTTCTAAAAAACAAACAGACCACAGACATAAACAGAAAGAAACCCTCCTGAACTGAGAACTTGTTATATTACCCAAAGCAAAGCCTCCTGAACATCTCTTTACCAAGAGAAGGGTGGCAGATGAAAGCTGGAGTCATTCCTAGGAGAAGCAGCAGCAGAAACCAATGTGAAATTGGACTTCTACTTTCAGTCTGGACAAGATGGCATAGACTCATTGCTCCCTACTCCTCTCAGCTGAGTATAGTTGTGAGTCCTAGAAATAGTTCAAGAGGCAACCAAAGAATTCTAAAAGAGGTAAAGAGGAAGGCAGAGTGGCTGGGAATTCCAGGACTGGAGGAACACCGTGGTAGCCTTATGACTTACCACCCAACGGAAGGCAACACAGGCCCAGCATTTCCCAGCTCCCTACCTAGCAACAGACCGTTGCTCAGGTAGGCTCCTCTGGATTGAATGGGAGTCCTGCTGACAATACCAACTGAGCATGGCAACTCCAGCAAGGAAATGTAGCAGGAAGCCCCACTGACAATAAGCAGTCAGGAGAAGTGCTTTCCTTTCCCACCAGGCCAGAGACTCCCCATGCCCACGAAAAGATACTGTGCAAACAGGGCACCATCAAGGGGAAATGCTATTGCAACAAGCCGTCTGGCTCAGGAAGCCTTTTGTCCTTATGATCTTAAGGATTCCCCTCTCCCCAAAAGATATACCAGGCATACAGCACTGGCAAGGGGTGGGGGAGTTGCCACCAGAATAAGCAAAGCCAGGTAAGATATGCTCTTTTTAAAGATGAGAGACTCACCTCCTCCACCTAGAGACATGAGGCAGCCCAGCCTGGTGAAGCACATTCTGCTGCCTCAGGCAGCACCAGCAGGTACCAGTGAGGGCCCCGTCAGCACCTTGTTAACCAAGCCGAGCAAAATTGCACCACAGAGGCTCTGAAAAGTAAATTGTCATTGAAACCGCAGCCTGCAAAAGTAGGTTAGGAATTGTGTGCTAAAACTAAACATTGTCCACTAAAATAAAAGATTTAAATTGTCTCCTAACAGAGTAGCCAAATGTCCAGAATACAATGAAAACTCACCCATCATACCAAGAACCAGGGAATCACAACTAGAGTGAGCAGACAATCAACTGACATCACTACCAAGATGAATCAGATGTTAGAACTATCCGACAGGGATTTATTTCTTATTTTTTTGTGAATGATAATTGCTTTACAGAATTTTGTTGTTTTCTGTCAAACCTCAACATGAATCAGCCATAGGTAAACATATGTCCCCTCCCTTTTGAAACCCCCTCCTATCTCCCTCCCCATCTCATCCCTCTAGGTTGATACAGAGCCCTTGTTTGAGTTTCCTGAGCCATACAGCAAACTCCCTTTGGCTATCTATTTTACATATGGTAATGTAAGTTTCCATGTTACTCTCTCCATAATCTCACCCTCCCCTCCCCTCCCCCCATGCTGCTAAGTCTGCTGCTGAGTCACTTCAGTCGTGTCCAACTCTATGTGACTCCATAGACCGCAGCCCGCCAGGCTTCCCTGTCCCTGGGATTCTCCAGGCAAGAACCTGAAGTGGGTTGCCATTTCCTTCTCCAATGCATGAAAGTGAAAAGTGAGAGTGAAGTCACTCAGTCGTGCCCGACTTTTAGCGACCCCATGGACTGCAGCCTACTGCAGGCTCCTCCTCCCATGGGATTTTCCAGGCAAGAGTACTGGAGTGGGGTGCCATTGCCTTCTCCACCTCTCCCCATGTCTGTAAGTCTATTCTCTATGTCTGTTTCTCATTGCTGCCCTGCAAATAAATTCTTCAGTACCATTTTTCTAGATTCTGTATATGTGTGTTAGAATACAATATTTATCTTTGTGACTCACTTCACTCTGTAATAGGTCTAGCTTCATCCACCTCACTAGAACTGACTCAAATGCATTCCTTTCTATTTCTGAGTAATATTCCATTGTGTATATATACCACAACTTCTTTATCCAGTCATCTGTTAATGGACATCTAGGTTGCTTCCATGTTCTAGCTATTGTAAATAGTGCTGCAGTGAACAATAAGATGCATATGTCTTTTTCCATTTTGGTTTCCTCAGGGTATATGCCTAAGAGTGGGATTGCTGGGTTGTATGGTGGTTTTATTCCTAGTTTTTTAAGGAATCTCCATACCATCTTCCATAGTGGCTGTATCAATTTACATTTCCACCAACAGTGCAAGAGGGTTCCCTTTCCTCAACAGCCTCTCCAGCATTTATTTTTTGTAGACTTTTTGATGATGGCCATTCTGACCAGTGTGAGGTGATATATCATTGTAATTTTGATTTGCATTTCTCTAATGAGTGATGTTGGGATTTCCCTGGTGGCTTAGATGGTAAAGCATCTTTTCATGTGTTTGTTAGCCGTCTGTCTGTCTTCTTTGGAGAAATGTCTGTTTAGGTCTTTTCCCACTTTTTGATTGGGTTGTTTGATTTTCCTGGTATTGAGTTGTACGAGCTGCTTGTATATTTTGGAAATTAATCCTTTGTCAGTTGTTTCATTAGCTATTATTTCCTCCCATTCTGAGGGTGTCTTTTCACCTTGCTTATAGTTTTCTTTGCTGTGATAAAGCTATTAAGTTTAATCAGGTCCCACTTGTTTACTTTTGTTTTAATTTCTGTTGCTCTAGGAGGTGGGTCATAGAGGATGTTGTTTTGATTTATGTCATTGAGTGTTCTGCCTGTTTTCCTCTAAGAGTTTTATAGTTTCTGGTCTTACATTTAGGTCTTTAATCCATCTTGAGTTTATCTTTGTGTGTGGTGTTAGGAAGTGTTCTGATTTCATTCTTTTACATGTAGCTGTCCAGTTTTCCCAGAACCGTTTATTGAAGAGGCTGTCTTTGCCCCATTGTATTTTCTTGCCTCCTTTGTAAAAAATAAGGTACCCATAGGTACATGGGTTTATTTCTGGGCTTTCTATCTTGTTCCATTGGTCTATATTTCTGTTTTTGTGCCAGTACCGTACTGAGAATTATCTGACAAGGATTTTAATGCAGCATCACAAAAATGCTTCAAAAAGCAATTGCCATGTTTCTTCCAAAAAGTGAGAAAAAAAAAAAAAGGAAGTCAGAGCAGAGAAACAACAAGTTATAAAAAAGAAACAGCAATTATAAAACTGAAGGATACAATAGCAGAAATTAAAAACTTGCTGGTTAGGCTCAATAGTGTAGTGGAGATGACAGAGGATAGAATCAGTGAACTTGAGGATACACCAATAGAAGTTACTCAATCTGAGCAACACAGAAAAAAAATAGACTGGAAAAAAAAATAGAGCCTCTGAAACCTGTGGGAAATTGCAAAAGATCAATATCAGAGTCCCAGAAGCATACCAAAATCAAAGACAGTGCAGAAAAGGGAGAAAGCTATAGACAAATATCTCATGAACTTAGAAAAATGATCAACAAAACAGCAAAATGAAACCAACGTGTATAAAAGAATTATACACCACGACCAAGTGAGATTTATTAAGGTAGGCAAATCTGGTTCAATATTTTTAAAATCAACATATAAAAACTTGAAAAAATCAGTCAGCATAGGCTACCATATATATCTGACCCCATGAACTGCAGCCCACCAGGCTCCTCTGTCATGGTATTCTCTGGGCAAGAATACTGGAGTGTGTTGCCCTTCCCTTCTCCGGGCATCTTCCTGAACCAGGGATTGAACCCAGGTCTCCTGTATTGCAGGAGGATTCTTCACCTCCTGAGCCACCGGGGAAGCCCCATCCATATGTCCATATCAGTTAGCAAAGAAAAACACATCTGATAAAATTCAACACTTATTCATGATAAAAACCCTCAGTATACTAGGAGTAGAGGGGAACTTCCTTAACTTCGTAAAGAACATCTAAACATAACAGCTAACATTATACTTAATGGTGAAAGGCTGAATGCTTTCCCTCTTAAGATTGGAACGAGGGAAGCATGTCTGTTCTTATCATTTCTAGTCAACATTGTGCTGGAAGTTCTGGACAGTATAACAAGATAAGAAAAAGAAATTTAAAAAATACAGATTAGAAATAATCGAGGAAAATTGTCTTGCAGAAAATTTGACCATCTGTACAACAAATCACAAGAAATCTTAAAAAAAAAAACCTAGAACTAACAATTGAACTCAGCAAGGCCATATGATATAAAATTAACACAAAAATCAATTGCATTTCTATATAAACTAGAAATCTAAAATAACACCACTTACAATTGCTCCAAAGAAAATGAGATATCAATATTTAGATATAAACTTACCAAAGCTGGTACAGGATTTGTATGCTGAAAATTACAAAACACTAATGAAAGAACTTGAGATTGACTGTGTTCATGAACTGGAAGATTCAACATACTAAAGATGGCTGCTGCTGCTGCTGCTACTACTGCTAAGTTGCTTCAGTCGTGTCCGACTCTGTGCAACCCCATAGACGGCAGCCCATTAGGCTCTCCCGTCCCTGGGATTCTCCAGGCAAGAAAACTGGAGTGGGTTTCCATTGCCTTCTCCGACTAAAGATGGCAGTTCTCCCCAAATTGATTTATAGGTTAATGAAATCTCTATCAGAACCCCAGCAAGGATTTTTGTAGATAGAGATAGGCTTATTATAAAATTTATATGGAAGAAATTCCCTGATTGCCTAGTGGTTAGGATTCTGTGCTTTTACTGCTGTGATTTGGGTTCAGTACCTGACCAGGGTACTGAGATCTCACAAGCCACTCTGTGCAACAATCCCCCCCCAATTATATGAAATAGCAAAGGACCTAGAGTAGCTATAAATGATTTTTATAAAGAGCAAACTTTTATAAAGAATAAACCAATGTAAAGGCTTACTATATAGCTACAGTAATTAAGTCACTATGATAAAAGTGGAAGGTAAACACACAGATAAATGGAACAGAATAGAGAACCCAGAAACACACCCACACAAATTCGTTCAATTGATTTTTGAAAGTTGCAAAATCAGTTCAGTGGAGGAAGGACAGCCTTTTAAACAAATAGTGCAAGAGCAATTGACATCCATGGGCAAAGTAAGTGAATTTTGACCTAAACATCACACTGTATATAAAGAATAATTCAACATGGATCACAGACTTAAAGTATAAAACTATAAAACTTGTAGAACAAAAGCCACAGGAGAAAATCTTCATGGTCTAGGGCTCAACAAAGTGTTATTAGACTCAATACCACAAGCATGATCCATAAAAGGAAAAACTATTAATTGTATTTCACCAAAATAACAAATTTTGTTCTATGAACGATCCTAATAATATGAGCTACAAACTAGAGAAATTATTTGCAAAGTATGTATCTGAAAATGATTTTTTAAATTTATTTATTTTTTGGAGGCTAATTACAATATTGAATTGATTTTGCCATACATTGACATGAATCTGCCACAGGTGCACATGTGTTCCCCATCCTGAACCCCCCTCCCACCTCCCTCCCCATCCCATCCCTCTGGGTCATCCCAGTGCACCAGCCCCGAGCACCCTGTCTCATGCATCAAACCTGGACTGGTGATTCATTTCACATATAATATACATGATTCAATGCCATTCTCCCAAACCATTCCACCCTCGGCCTCTCCCACAGAGTCCAAAAGGCTGTTCTATACATCTGTGAAAAGGATTTTTATCCAGAATATATAAAGAACTCTCAAAACTCAAACAATCCTGTTAGAAAATGGGCAGAAGATATAAACAAACTTTTCACTAAAGAGGATATACAGATGACACATAACACATGAAAAGATAGTCAACATCATTAGTCATCAGGAAAGTGCAAATCACAACCATAGTGAGATATTACCACACACCTATCAGTTCAGTTCAGTTACTCAGTCGTGTCCAGCTCTTTGTGATCCCATGGACTGCAGCATGCCAGGCTTCCCTGTCCATCACCAATTCCCAAAGCTTGCTCAAACTCATGTCCATTGGGTCGGTGATGCCATCCAACCATCTCATCCTCTGTCATCCCCTTCTCCTGCTGCCTTCAATCTTTCCCAACATCAGGGTCTTTTCCAGTGAGTCAGTTCTTCCTATCAGGTGGCCAAAGTATTGGAGCTTCAGCTTCAGCATCATTCCTTCCAGTGGTTATTCTGGACTGATTTCCTTTACGACTGACTGGTTTGATCTCCTTGCAGTCCAAAGGACTCTCAAGAGTCTTCTCCAACACCACAGTTCAAAAGCATCAATTCTTTGGTGCTCAGCCTTTTTTATGGTCCAACTCTCACATCACTACATGACTACTAGAAAAACCATAGCTTTGACTAGATGGACACACCTATCAGAACAGCTAAAATTAAAAAAAAATATATTGACACCAAATGCTAGAGAGGATGCAGAGAAACTGGATCATTCATACGTGTATTCAACATATTAATGTTTAAATAAACTGTAGGANACTACATGACTACTAGAAAAACCATAGCTTTGACTAGATGGACACACCTATCAGAACAGCTAAAATTAAAAAAAAATATATTGACACCAAATGCTAGAGAGGATGCAGAGAAACTGGATCATTCATACGTGTATTCAACATATTAATGTTTAAATAAACTGTAGGACATACGTGCCATGGAATACTACTCAGCAATAAAAAGAAATAGGGTGTCCGTTCATGTAATAACTTGGATGAATCTCCCAGGAATCCTTCTCAGTGAGAAAAATACGTCTTAAAAAGTTACATACTGTATGGTTGTTTATATAATACTAATGAAATGACAAGATGTATAGTGATGGAGGACAGTTAGTGGGTGCCACAGGGGTTAGAAAATGGGGCTTAGAAAGGGGGTTAGAAAGGGGTTAGAAAAAGGGGTTAGAAGGTACGTATGAATGCATAGGTAGCTGGAAGGATCCTTGTGCTCGTACAGTTCTGATCTTATTGGTGGATTCATGAACCTTCACATGTGATAGAATTGCAAACAACTCAATCCACAGACATGTACAAACAAATGATGACAGGTAAAGCTGGGGATATCTAGGCAAGATCAATGGTTCATGGGCAGTATTGGTGCCATGGTCGTGGTATTGTACTACAGTTTTATAAATTGTTCCCACTTTGGGAACTGGGTAAAGTATACATGGTATATCACTGCATTATTTCTTACAATTGCATGTGACTCTAAAATGATCTCAAAATACAAAGTTCAATTTTTTTAAAAAAAGAAAAACAATTGAGGCCTTGAATATTTTGCCAGGAGCTGAACTATGGAATCTGGCTCATTTGTGGGCATGAAACTAGTTGGCCATCTGACAACAGAGTAGATGGTTATAAAGAACAGTGACTCCCCCAACTTGGGGATACAGCCCCTTTGGGAGCCTGTAATAATCCAAAGAGGTATTGTTCACCTTCTGGAAATTCTCAATAACCAAATTTAATTGAAAATCACTTTCATGAAATAACAAACATTTGCTATATAAATCTTCATCTCAGAGAACCACAGTAGCAAATCAAAATAGGGTATCTCTAACCTCTCCACACCTTGGCCCTTCCAAAACAGGAATCACCAGCCTGATCGTTCTTCATACAGTCAATGTCTGAGATCTGAATGGGCCTGTTAAGTCTGTATGGTGAACAGCTGTCACCCCTAACCCTGGGCAACCAGAAGGCTCAGACCATTGAGAAACACTGAGGGGGAATGAGAGGCTGCAAACCCCATTCCATTGCTCGGCCAAGGGCTCCAAACGGATGCACCACCTTTAGATTCAACATCTTCCTTAGAGGGTTTTTATGATCTTTTCCTAAAAGCTCTTTTCCTGCTCGTTCTTCAGACCTGGAACATCTTGAACTTATCACTTGCTTTGATCAAAGAGAAACTTGATTTCACAGAGGACTAAGCAAACAATAGGGAAAGCACATTTCGCCTTAATATTAGTTTTTTTTCTTTAGTGACTCAAATTTAATCTTGTCAACGTTGGCTTAAAAAAAAAAATTGTCCTCACAAATTTTTTGTCTGCAAAAGAGATCATTTGGAAGCTTGCTTTGGTTTTATGATTTAATATCTAAATTACTAAATTGACCAGGTTAAAAACCTTGACCTTCTTTAAGGTTTTAGGTTCTGAGGCAAGAATACTGGAGTGGGTAACCATTCACTTCTCCATGGGATCTTCCCAACCCAAGGGTTGAACCTGGGTCTCCTGCATTGCAGGCAGATTCTTTACTATCTGAGCCACCAGGGAAACCCTATATCAGGATTCCCCCCAAATTCCCTCATGCTGCCCCTTTGTAGTTACACCCCCCCACCAACCCTGGCAACCACTGGGGTGTTTTCCATCACTGTAGTTTTCTCTCTTTGAGAAAGTCATAGAAATGGAATCATACAATAGAGAACTTTAAAACTGGCGTCTCTCAGCATCATGTCTTCAGGATTCATCACATTGGTGTATCTATCAGTAGTTCATTTAAGGTCCTTTTTTACTTAAGAATTACTCCCCAATTTCATTAATTAGTTTTCTAAGCAGGCTTTGTAATAGTGTAGCAACAGTATAATCTGTGTGCAATGAAATCACCTTTGGTAAAATGACTGACAGTTACCAAGGTTTTTCTTATCCAGTTCTTCATCTGTTTTGGCTGAAAAAAAAAAGCAGAGAGGCAAGAAGTAGATAATAATTTCTAAATAAGCATCATAGAGTTCTAAAACCAGCAAGCAGCACCCCTGACTGCCTGAACTGTTCTCAAACCACTTCTCTCACCACTTAAGAAACCTACCAGGACAGCAGTGGTCACTGGACTTCTAGACATACGCCTCCTGCCCAGGAGCCTTCCTGTTGATTCTCGAGCCAGCTTCACACAAAAGAATGAGTACAATTGTCTAGAAAGTAACATCCCCTCCCACCCACCTACCCACAGATCACACCCATACCTCCTGATTGCACTCACATCCCCTCCAGAGAAATCATGGAGTCTCAACCACTGGATGGCCAGGGAAGTCCCTAAGGTGACATTTTAAGGAATTCTTGAACTGCTATCCTGAGGAACCCCAAATGTCTTTTACTAAAGATTTGTCATACCAGAAACTTCTACCATTAGAATCACTCATTTAGGATAAGGAGTTCCAGAAGACCTCTCTTTAAAACATGCAAACATGTCACATAGGAGGATATCCCATTATGAAGGGCCCTGAAGGGCTGAAACAAAACCTTCTGATCTGAGGCAGAGGCCAGATTTGGAGTGGAGCTCAGTGCTAAAGGCTGGGACCCCGGCTTAAATTAGAGGTGAGGTCAGATGACTCTGCAAGGCCAAGTGGCAGTGGCGTAACAAGCAGGACTTTGTGAGGCCTCCCAGGAGAGCTCCTCCCCCATGTCCTCTGCTTTGGCTCCCCTCTGAAGTACCTAGATGATGGGACTTGATGCAAGTTTCCTGAGTTGTTTTGCAGATGTGAAAGTTCAGTTCAGTTGCTTAGTCGTGTCCGACTCTTTGCGACCCCATGAATCGCAGCACGCCAGGCCTCC
>SJYA01003486.1:0-16578 GCA_006410615.1 Neotragus moschatus
GAGGCCTGGTGTGCTGCGATTCATGGGGTCGCAAAGAGTCGGACATGACTGAGCGACTGAACTGAACAGTAGTATTAAACAATTTTTCATGTGCTGGTTGGCCATTTGTATGTCTTATTTGGAAAAAATGTCTATTATTTTTTCCAAATAAGACATGTAAATACCCATTTTTCAATCTAGTTGTTTATTTTGTTGCATGATTTCTTTGTATTTTTTGTATATTAACCCATCAGATATATCATTTGCATATATAATCTCCTATTTGGTAGGCTGTCTTTTCATTTTGTTCCTTTGCTGTACAGAAGCTTCTTAATTTGATATAGTCCCATTTGTCTATTTTGCTTTTGTTTTCCTTCCTGAGAAGACATAGCAGGAAAATCTTGCTAAGACCAATGTCAAAGAGTATATTTCCTATGTTTTCTTCTAGGAATGTTATGTTTTCAGTTCCTACATTCAACCCTTTAACCCATTTAGATGTTTGTAAATGGTGTAAGATAATGGTCTAGCGTCATTCTTTTGCGTGTGGTTGTCCATTTTTCCCCACACCATTTATTGAAGATACTATCCTTTCTCCATTGTATGTTCTTTGCTCCTTTGTTTTATATTAATGGTCAATATGTGTGTGAGGGTTTACTTCTGGGTGTTTAACTCTGTTCCATTGATCTGTATGTCTGTTTTTCTGCCCATACCATGCTGTTTTGAGTACTATGGCTTGCATAATATTATAAACTGATGTTACTTCAAACAAATGGATAAGAAATAGAATTTAACTTTCTATTATGAACTGAAAAATGCAGAAAGATCATGACATTTGGTGACACAGAAGAACAAACGTATAGTGTCTTTGGAGTCTGGCAACATGTAGGCGTGAACACACTCAGTTATGCAGATTGGTAGATACTTAGGTAAAGGAAAGATAGAAATCCAGGCTCCCCAATGGAGTGGCTGGGGAACTTAGGCAACTTCCTTGCTTGACTGTATGGGGTAAAAGCAATCCCAACTAGACTATCTAAGTCAAAGTGTTAGCTTTACCCATTAAAAGTTCCATGACTTTGGACAAACTGCTTAAATCTTTGGTGCTTTGGTTTCCTCATGGGGATAATTGAGGATTAAAGTGGGTTACTGTTTGTAAATACTGTGTTTAGGGCATAAGTAAGTGCCTATAAAAAATCCTCTCTAAAAAAATTAAAACTGGATTTTAAAAAATCCTCTCTAAACTATAGTACTCAAAAACAGCATGGTATGGACAGAAAAACAGACATACAGATCAATGGAATAGAATTAAACACCCAGAAAAGTGATTTGGTAAATGACTTTTACCAAATGCTATGTACTTCCCATGGGTTTTATGTGGAAAGAAACAAATGCATTAAATATATAAAATTGTATATTACCATTCCTTTATATCCCTGATGAATACTCTAAAAAATAATAGCAAGGGAAACAAAGTCCCATTCATGAGGAGAAATTCTAAAATCTCTTGCAATAGGTAACAAATAAGAGAAATAGAAGTAAAATTTGCCTGTATTTTGACATAATGTATGTAGCTTCCACAGGGAAGAAATTAGGTTCTATACTCACAGGATGCAGTGAGAATTCACTGCTAACCAAGGATGTAGGCAGAGGTCAATCAAGTATTTGGAAAAAGCAAGGATACCAAAGACTAATAGAATCACAGTTTCTATGAATGGCACATATCCTTCAGAAACAAGGAGTGCAGTTCTTTGCTTAGTAAAGGGGGAGACTGAGATGCAAGTGAAAAAAAAAATGTTCAACATCACAAAATCAATAAGTTGCAATTCTTCAACTATGCCATGTACAAATTCAAAATCCCATGTATTAAAAGTTCATGCACCTGATTTTTCTTCCCAAACCACACAAAGAATATACATTGGGAGAGATTATTCACTTTGAAATAAAAAGACTTTGCTTAGGAAAAAGACTCTCACAGCAGGATTCCTTCAGATAGCAGCTCTCTTCTTGCATTTGAAATTAGACATGAATTCTATTGAAAATGAGGAGCCCCATAGTAGTTCAGAGGCCTAGTCTCCCAAACACTAAATAAAGACTCTGATGAAGTTTGCAATTAATTTCATTTGCATAAATAATCATAGTTATGACTTCACAAGCATATAAATCAGAGATGTTGTGAAGATGAACATTTGCTATTTTTATAGATACAGAAAAATCCCAAAGTCAGAGGAGCCTTAGGGAAGGGCACATTTGGGTTTGACTTGGTGACTGACTGTTTCCTGGTTTGTTATGAACAGCCTTTTCAGAGCAGTGGTATTTGCCACTTATACCATGTGTCACTCCCTCTGGGAAAACTAAGACTCCTTTCTCCCTGATTAGACTATGATTCCCTCAAGGACAAGGACAAAGCTCTTGATGTTCTCATCCTCGTGTCCCTACTGTTCAGCACAACGTCTGGCACAGAAAACAACATATGCAATGACTGTTGGTTGAATAAAAAGTGAGTCCAGTTAGGTTTCTTCAAATCAAGCACATTTGTACCTATAAATCACTAGGCAAAGGGATTTAGTGATGTTTCTGTAGATAGAAACTGACAATAAAAATAAATTATATAGTTCATCAGATGATGGTACATGTGGTGGGGGAGAAAAAGCAGGGCAGGGATATAGAAAGTGCTAGGGAGGTGGAAGAGGGTTTGAAATTGTAAACAGGGAGACCGGGAAAGGTCTTACTGTGAATGTGGTATTTGAGCAAAGATTTGAGGGAGATATCAGACCAAACTATGCTGTCAAATGGGAGAAAAACATTCCAGGCAGAGGCGAGGACTAGTACAAAGGCCTTAATGTGAGAGCTTGCCTGTTTGAGGAACAGTAAAATATCTGTGTAGCTGGAGGAGAGCAAGTAGGGGGTAGTGTGGCAGCACATAAGGTCAGAAGGGCAGCTGGAGTCCAACATCATGGAGCATCTGGTCGGCCCTTATAAGGGAAGGCAGTGGAGGGGTGAAAGCAAGAAAGTGACATGATCCCACTTAGGTCTAAAGAAATAACCTTGGCTTTGTAGATTAGACTCTACCATAGAGAGTGAGGGATGAAGTAGACAGACCTATGAAGAGGCTCTCTTCAGTCATTGAGATGGAAGCAGATGGTGACTTGGATAAGGTTGGGAGCAGGAGATATAGTGGGAAGTGGTCAGACTCTGGATACATTCTGACTATGGGACAGACAGTGTTTGCTGTGGGATTTGATGTTGACTATCAAGAGAGAAAAGTGAACTAGTGGAGAAGGCTAGGGAGGAGGGGGCATTTTCATCAGAGAGTGGGGTACAGAGAACAGTGATTGATATAGACATATTAAACCTGAAATGTCTATTAGATATCCAAGAGGATAGAATAGGCAGATGGGTGCATGGCAGGGACACAGAGTGGAGACATAATCTAGGATGGTACTAAAAGTCACATTATTTATTGAAAGCAACAGGTCAATTCTGTCCCCTCCCCCCCAAATTCTTAGGTTAAAATCCTAACCTCCAGTACTTAAGAATGTANCAGTGATTGATATAGACATATTAAACCTGAAATGTCTATTAGATATCCAAGAGGATAGAATAGGCAGATGGGTGCATGGCAGGGACACAGAGTGGAGACATAATCTAGGATGGTACTAAAAGTCACATTATTTATTGAAAGCAACAGGTCAATTCTGTCCCCTCCCCCCCAAATTCTTAGGTTAAAATCCTAACCTCCAGTACTTAAGAATGTATGGTGGATTCGTGTCAATGTATGGCAAAACCAATACAGTAATGTAAAGTAAAATAAAGTAAAAATTAAAAAAAATTATTTTAAAAAGAAATTTTAAAGTTAAAAAAAAAAAGAATGTAACCCTATTTGAAGATAGGGCATTTACAGAGATAATTAATTTAAAATGAGGTCATTAGGGTGACTATTCCATTAGGACTGCTGTCCTTAGAAAAAGGAGAAATTTGAACACACACACACATGGAGAACACCATGTAAACATGAAGGTACCATCTACAAGTCCAGGAGAGAGACCTGGAACAGATCTTGCCCTCAGAAAGAACCAATCCTGCTGAAGGGTGGATTTCCAACCTCCAGGATTGTGAGACAACAAATTTCTGTTGTTTAAGTCACCTAGTCTGTGACGTTTTGTGGCAGCAGCTGTAACAAACTAATACACCAATTTAATGAGTAAATGTGGAAAGAGAAAGATATCCAAGAACTGAACTGGACCCTTAGCTACTACCACCTTTAGAGTTCATGAAAAGGAAAAGTAGTCAGCAAATGGGATTGAGGAGAAGCCAAGGAGATAATAAGCAAACAAGATAACTACTGAAAGTGAATCCAAGGAAGTATTGCAGCACGGAGGGAGGGATGAGCTTCGTATGTGTGCATGCTAAGTCACTTCAGCGATGTCTGACTCTTTGCGACCCTATGGACTGTAGCTGGCCAGGCTCCTCTGTCCATGGGATTCTCCAGACAAGAATGCAGGAGTGGGCTGCCTTGCCCTCTTCCAGGGGATCTTCCCCAAGCAGGGATCGAACACATATCTCCTGTGGCTCCTGAACTGCAGGGGGATTCTTTACTGCTGAGCCACCAGGGAGGCCCATGAGCTTCATACACTAGTACTTATAGTTCGAATAAGATGAGGGCTAATAATTGACCATTGGACTTAGCAGCTTTAATTTAATCCCTGATCTTGAAAAGAGTAGTTTCAGCAAAATAGTGGGGGTAAAAACCAGACTGGTGTGGGTTCAAATGAAAAAGGGAAATGAACTGGAAACAGCAAATGGAAATACTCTTTGGAAGAGTTTTGCTGAGAAAAGGCAGAGATATGAGGTGCCAGGAGGAAGGATGTGTGGAAAGAGGATTTTTCTCTCAAGATTAGAGAAACTGCAGCATACTGGTATTAAAAAGAATCCACTGGATTCAAATTGGTAATGTAACTGGTGGGGAGAATTGCTGAAACAATATATTTGAGGAGGAATTGTGATCTAGTATGAATGGAAGGGCAACAGAGAAAAAGAGTATAGTGTTGTTGTCCATTCACTAGTCATGTCCGACTCTTTGCAACCCCATGGACTACAGCACACCAGAGTTCCCTGTCCTTTACCATCTCCCAGAGCTTGCTCAGACTCATGTCCATTGAGTTGGTGATGCCATTGCATAGTATAGCATAATATGTCATCTTAAAGAATTTTTATGAGGATTTAATTAGATGATGCCAGGAAGGCTCTTAGCCCCATGTCTGACACAATGTGATTGTTTAATGAATGTCATTGTAAGATACTATAAAAATGTGGTTGAACTAATCTCCCCCTGCCTTTCTTTACTCTCATTTGTGAGTCATCTACGTACAAGTGTATGTGATGTCACAGGTGTACCTGAGATCCTCTTAAGAGTGTAGATAGAGGAGGAGAGTGCTGAGTATTTCAGAGTTGACAGATAACAAAGAAGAGCCAGAAAGGGAACCTGAAGAATGAATGACCTGAATAGTAGAAGAGAAATGGTACAAGGAAACCCAAAGGGGAAGTATTCCTTAGCTTGAGTAGTAAGAGAGATAACAGAACTCATGATGGTCAAAAGTCTGGACAATGTCAGTAAGTTGTTGACATTTTTCCTCAGGGAAACCTGAGGGCACAAGAAAGTGGCAGCTCAATTGAAAAAAAAAACAAAAAGATCAAAGGGGCCTAGTAGTCTGCTCTCATCCCACATGGATAGAGGGGAAATGAGGAGAGATTGCCTTTGGCTACTACAGAGTCACCAAACTTCACTGTAGTCCACTGAGGTCACATCAAAGGAGGGAAATCTTGGAACTCCATATAACATGATTTGGATTTTTAAGTTATCAACTATACTTGCCTCTCTACAGTACCATAAATATACAGTTTGCCATTTCAATCAGATTAAACTAATGCACTTGTTCATCAAATACACCTTACCTTTGAGGACAATCTATCCTAAAATTTTGGCTAGCAGTTTCAATGTTCAATTCTATAAATGGAAATTATGTCTCATGCTGAGAGAAGTTCCCAAATAGGCAAACACGTCAATTCCAGAAATCTTGATAGACTTCCTGAATTGTTCTTCTCAGCACTGACATAGATCTATGCATTTTTTATTGCATTTTATTTTGTTATTCATTATTATATTTTTCAGTCAACATGTTCCAATAGCTACTATTTACATATAAAAACTTGAATAAATGCTAAAATAAAAGAAAGGGCAAAGACTTGTCAGGTAAATGCAAGGAAATTTAAAGTAAGTTTGATAATATTAAATTCAGACAAAGAGAACATAGAACAAAAATTGAGAAAAGAAAGGTCATAGTTCACTAATGAAAAGAACAGTCACAGATATGAAGATGAAGAAACTGTTAGAAGTAAAAAGAAAATATATAATCATAGCACTATTCATAAAAATGGTAAACTGGAAATAATCAAAGCTACATAAATATATATTACCAAATAAAAGACTACAAAATGATAAGAAAATATATCAGAATGTTTTCAATGATAATGCAGGGGGTAATATGAGCATATTTGTATTTGATAAAAATATAAAGATTCTACTCACAGTAGCCTAAATTTAAACATGGGATACATATAAAGATAATATTTAATTTTGGTGACAGTATAACACATTTGAATAAATGGGAAGACACTATATTTCTGGATGTGAAGAATTAATACAGAAAAAATATCATTTCCCCCTTAATTATTCATAGGTTTAACACAATCATGTGGAGATAGGGGCTTTCCTTGTAGCTCAGTTGGTAAAGAATCTGCCTGCCATATAGGAGACCTGGGTTCTATCCCTGGGTTGGGAAGATCCCCTGGAGAAGGAAATGGCAACCCACTCAAGTATCCTTGCCTGGAAAATTTCAGGGACACAGGAGCCTGGTGGGCTACAGTCCATGGGGTCTCAAAGAGTCAGGCATGACTGAGTGACTAACACACTTAACACAATGATAGCTTAAGCCCTTAAAGCCACAGTCTTGTCTAACTCAATGAAACTAAGACATACCATGTGGGGCCACCCAAGATAGGCGGGTCATGGTGGAGAGGTCTGACAGAATGTGGTCCGCTGGAGAAGGGAACGGCAAACCACTTCAGTATTCTTGCCTTGAGAACCCCATGAACATTATGAAAAGGCAAAATTATAGGATACTGAAAGGGGGAACTCCACAGATCGATAGGTGCGCAATATGCTACTGGAGATCAGTGGAGAAATAACTCCAGGAANTCACCAGATGGTCAACACCGAAATCAGATTGATTATATTCTTTGCAGCCAAAGATGGCGAAGCTCTATACGGTCAGCAAAAACAAGACCGGGAGCTGACTGTGGCTCAGATCATGAACTCTTTATTGACAAATTCAGATTTAAATTGAAGAAAGTGGGGAAAACTACTAGACCATTCAGGTATAACCTATATCCAATCCCTTATATACAATGGAAGTGAGAAATAGACTTAAGGTACTAGATCTGATAGACAGAATGCCTGATGAACTATGGACAGAGGTTTGTGACATTGTACAGGAGACAGGGATCAAGACTATCCCCTTGGAAAAGAAATGCAAATAAGCAAAATGGTAACTAACTAACAAACTAAAGTTCTCACAGAAGAGTGAAATTCATGTGAATAATATTAGAGAATAAGAAAATTTTGAAGTAAAGAATGAGGAGTCCAGAGTTGACTCTTTAATTAATTTTAATTGCAGGCTATTGTACTTTACAATACTGTAGTGGTTTTTGCCATACATCAATATGAATCAGCCACATGTGCACAAAGTTGACTTTTCAAAGGTAAGTATACTTTCACAGATATCTGTTCCAGGACTGACTGATTGATGAACAAGACAGAATACAGAACACTAAAATGGATCGTATACACTTAGGGTTGCCAGATTTATCAACCAAACTTAATCAAACATGTTGGAGACAAAGGGAAAGGAAAAGAAAGGGAAAGTCGCTCAGTCATGTCCGACTCTTTGCGACCCCATGGACTGTAGCCCACCAGGCTTCTCAGTCCATAGAAGGAAAAGCAAAGAAAGAAATCAACTTGGACAAATCACAACAAATATGTCAGATAAGAGAAAACAATTGTTAATGTCCTTACTGTTGTTTTCCAAGCCAATAAGAGTGACTACTACTCAAAGAAAAGTGGAAAATGATACAAACCAAAATTTCACCAGAAAAGAATGCAAATGGCCAACAAGTACATAACACTACTTTCTACCTTGTAAGTAATAAAAACAAACAAAATCACTCTTTCTCTTTTCTGGATTTATCTTCCTCTTGTTCTTTACCTAACTGATCCCTTCTTACTTTTTAACTCTCTGCTTAAATGGAGAAGCAGGTGGCCGATCATGAGATGGTTAGATAGAAATATCCACTCAAAAGACATGAACTTGAGCAATCTTTGGGAGATAGTGGAGGACCGAAGAACCTGGTGTGCTACAGTCTTTGGGTCACAAAGAGCTGCACACAACTTTGCAACTGAATGACAAATAAATGCCACCTCCTCAGAGAGAACTTCCCTAACTCTCTTATTTAAATAAACACACACACCTTTAGCTGGAGAAGGCAATGGCACCCCACTCCAGTACTCTTGCCTGGAAAATCCCACGGACGGAGGAGCCTGGTAGTCTGCAGTCCATGGGGTCGCTAGGAGTCAGACACGACTAAATGACTTCACTTTTACACATTGCAGGAGGAAATGGCAACCCACTCCAGTGTTCTTGCCTTGAGAATCCCAGGGACAGGGGAGCCTGGTGGGCAGCCATCTATGGGGTCGCACAGAGTTGGACACAATTGAAGCGACTTAGCAGCAGCAACACACCTTCAATAGGGCACATATATTTTTCACAATTGCAGCACACTGTACCACATAGCACATACCTTAATTTATGTGTTTGTTTATTTTATGTCTACCCCACTGAACAAAATATTCCACAAGAGTAAAAGCATTTATTTACCAATATCTATGCAGTACTTATCATGGTGTCTGGCACATGACAGGTACTCAGATAATTTTTGTCAAATAAATAATGAAGTTTTTCGGTTTCTTTTTTTTTAATGACCACATCTATTGTTAGGAAAGACCTCTGACATGCTACCGGTGAGGGGTAAAAATCATCACAATCATTTTGGAGGGCAATTTGTTTATACTTTAAAACATAAGTCAGATATTATCTCTTCTCTGCTCAAAATCTTCCAGTGACTTCCTATCTCCTGTGAGTCAAAGCCAAAGCAAAAAAGGCCTGCAAGATACTACATAAAAAAGAGACTCTACATGATGTTGTCTCCCCAGGCTCTACCATCCTGGCCATGTGGGCTGCAGCTCTCTCCCCACTCACTCTGCTCCAGCCACACTAACTTCTTGTGCTTCCTCAGGACCTTAGATTGCCCCTGGCTTACATGCTGGCCGTTCTCACAGATGGGAATAGGGATGCTCTTCTCTGGATATGTAAGTGCCTCCTTTCCTTCCTCTCCTTCAGCTCTGCCTTCAAATGTCACCTCAGTAGGAAGATCTTCCCTGACTATTTTATAAAAATAGTCATCCTACCCATGCCCAATCCCTGAGCTCCTCATTCTATCACCCTGTATTATTTTTCTCCATATCACAAATTACCACCTGACATCTTATATACATATGTGTATATACATTTTTTTTATTGTATGACTTCTCTTACTAGAATGTCAGCTCCATGAGGATAGAACTTTTTTTTTTAATCCACTGCTATATACTCAACCCCTTCAAGAGAGCCAGGCATATAAGAGATTCTTAATATGTGGTAAATGAAAAAGTGAATGAGTAAAAGAATGAATGAATATCAAGAGCCTGAAAAATGTTCATGGCATTTCACCTAATCTATTTCTAAGAATCCATGCTAGGTAAATAAAGAGATCTAGTTGTACAAAGATATATTTACCAGGTTTTTCTTTACAACATTACTTATAAGAGTAACGAATTAGAAGTAATTTCATGCCCATAGTTATAAAGAATTTAAATAAAATGCCATAAAATTTTTAATGGAATATTATGAAATCACTTTAAATTATATCACAAAATTTTATTAATGACATGGGGAAACATTCACAATGAAATACTAAATGAGTAATTCATGATATCACAAAGTATCCATAGCATAGTGCCAAATATGGAAAACTAACATATAGTATATGACAATCTTAATGAGTATGACAAATATATAGAAAATATACACAAACATATATATAATAATAATAGAAAGAAAGAACCAGAGAGAAAGTGATGACTAGAAAAACTTTAAATTTCCATAATGGTTACTGTCGAGTAAGGGCATTATGGAATTTGGGGGTGATTTTCTCCCTTTTTTGGATTTTTTTTTGTACTGTTAATTTTTTTTATAAAGAAAAGAGCTAAAAAGACAATGGTATGAGAAGGAAAAAAACCATGATATTCTTGTAGATAATCTAGCTTTAAACAAAACCACTTTGGGCTGTTTTTTGCAGGATAAGTAGCAACAAAATACAGTCAATGGAACTGAACAAATGGACATGCAACTTTTTAAAATAAAGGGCTTAAATGATTTATTTTGTCCAAGTTAATGTTAACTAGCTCCTACTCATACACAGACAACAGGGTCATTTGTCTCTTATGGTCTGTCTCATTTTAATCCGCTTTTGGCTTATAGCTAGATATTCGTCCTTCCATTTCTAGGTCAGGGGAAAAAGCATTCAATTTATCTAAAAATGAAACCAAGCTACAGAATTTAGCTCCTTAGCAATAACTGTTGCAACGTATACACAGTAGATATGAAACAATTAACTACTGGACCAGATAGTTCCTTTGATGTTATGTTTGCTGTGGGGATATTTTCCTAATAGCCAGGAAGTATCCTGATAAAAGAATGAGTAATAAGTGGTTGTGTTCCCAGAAGTCTTGAGCACAGGGGAAATTCTTTTCTTGCCTAAAACCATGACATTTTGACTACAAAATCTCCCCCTGCACAAGAGCAGGACACATTCCAGTACATTCATGGAAGGCATTCTGGAGCTTTAAAAGGGAATTAGCACGGCAGAGAAGCATCACATGGATGTATGCACTTGCAATTTAAGAAAATAAGCAAGGAGAGAGCATTAGAAATGCAATCAGCAAACTCTATGAAATAGAACCAGGAGATCTGTGTACTTTAAGGATAGAACTTTGTGCAAATACAAATAGACTGAGAATGTTCCCACACTGAAACCATTCTGTCTGGCTGGACCATGATAGGATGCAGCCATAGACATGAGGGGTCAGAGACAGGACCCTGAAAGAGAGAAGCCAGATCCGAAGGCTCAGAGAGCACTAGCAGAAATGAAGTTCACACCTGCAGCTGCTCATAGGCTTAAATATAAGTTTACACTCAATAATAATAATAACCATGAAGATGACAACCAACTTTTTAGCATATATTACATGGCGAATATTGTGCTAGGTGTTACTTACATTATCAGTCCTTTTCAATTTTATATTCATCAGCAGAATCATTTGATATCAACTCTTTAAGATAGACATGAGAGCCCCTGGAATCAATATTCCCCTATTTGCAATAAGTTTACTGCTCTCCCCATATTTTGACTAATCCCCATTGGAATTACATTCTTTTAGTTACTTGTGACTCCAACTTCCTCCCTTCCATTGCAGGATGTATACAATACTGAGGTGAAACCATCATCAGTTACACTTATACCAGGACTAGATGCACCTACCCAACACCACCGTCTACAGTCTCTGTCTTGGACCTTCTCACTACTGACAAGGTGATAAGGACACATAGACCCAGTGCCAAGTAGGGCAGCCCTGACTAAGGAAGTCTCTCAAATCCATGCCTCTCAAGTGCCTCTACTCGCATGCCATTTCCCCTCAGATTAACCATTACCAATTAACCATTACCAAACTGTTCCTCCAAGGACAAGAGCTTGAACCTTTACAGGTTTGTCAATATCCCCTTAAAAATGTTGCTCTAGATTTCTATACATGGGCCTGTTGGGTGGCAATCTGGTTGAAAGAAAGAGCTCCAGTCAGAAACACTATCTGCACATAGACCATTGTGGAAGACTAAGAAAATGTCAAGTCTCCAAACAAAGATTGCAGGGAGACAGGGAAAGGGGGTCATAGAAGGTGATATAGCATAGGAGGCCAAAACAAACAAGCAAACACATTCCCAAAACAAACAAGTAAAACAAAAGAGAACAAGCCACCCCTGGGCCTGGTTACACATAGGACTGAAGGAGGAAGTCCACCCAGCACGAGGACATCAGTATGATCACTTCTTCTGTTCCAGATTGTATACTTCTATTACTGTAGCTAAGATTGACTAACTGAATTTATGACCAACTAAAATTCTCATTTTAAAGTGGATCTTTCCTATCAAGTTTGCTTGTGGAGCCAGGGGCAAGCTGGACATATTTTCTTCATTATTTTGTTGGAATTGGCCATTCCTCCTAAGCTGTCAAAATCTTTTGCATTCCTAAAGCCTTAGAAATTTCTTCCAGTCTCATATCGTTTGCACATTTGTACTGCAGACTCATTTGCTTGGAAAACACACGTGCACATATGCTATGAAAGCTAAAATAAATGTGGTTAGTTTTCACTTCTAGCATTCCATTCAGCTTTCTCGGACCCTGAATAAGGCAACAGTTGCTGTAATGACTCAATTAATCACTTCTTGCTATTTAAAGCAAACACGTGGACTTTAACACAAAAGGTACTAGCAATTAAGCTTTCAAATCTTCAATTAAAACACAGACTCTGTAAAACTTGCAACTGGGACAATCATTATATTCAACACCCTAGGATAAATAAAAATAACTTCTGGCTTAAGAAAAAGAAAGGGGACAGTGAAAAGTTTTACAAATATGAAAAATACAAAGTGATGCTTTCATATTCAAACCCAATTCACACAAAATATCAATGGGTAGGCTGACTGATAAAAAAGCAAGGACCAAATGAAGCACCCTTCTCCCTCTGGCATGAACCAGACTTGTGTGCCTTGGGCAACCTTATTCATACTCTCATTCAAAGTGTACCAGTGAGTCAGCAGTTTCTACTGGCTGATGCATTGGCTCCTTCTCTGGTATAAATATCTTTGCATGTGAAGAACAGATCAAGCACATTTGTTTGGGATTTGTTAGTAGATAATCGGGAATTTCAAATTCTAAAGAGAAAACAAAGCATGGAGTCTTATGATTCCAGTGAATTCTCTGCAGAGGCTTGGTCTGCTCATTCTGTACAAAGTAAGACCTGGGATCTCACAACCACAGGTTTGAGTCCTATCTTGAGGGCTTTGTGGAAGCTGAAAGACTTGGATTTGAGCACTATCCCTAATCAGTTGTGTGCATGTGTGCTAAGTCATTTCAGTCATGTCTGACTCTTTGAGAGCCTATGGACTGTAGCCCGCTAGACTCCTCTGTCCATGGGATTCTCCAGGCAAAAATACTGGAGTGGGTTGCCATGTCCTCCTCCAGGGGATCTTCCTGACCCAGAGATCAAACCTGCATCTCTTAAGTCTCCTGCATTTGCAGGTGAGTTTCTCACCGTTCGCTTTTGGATGAGAATGACTTTGAAACTCTTAAAAAAAGTTGAATTTTTTTTAATGCAGGTGAATCTCATGGAAACTTAGTTAATAAAGGAGATTAAAAATATATAAACTGAAGCTCTGAGTAAAGCAAGGTGGTAGCCTAGATTTCTGCCAACTTAGCCCCAGAAATATCTCTGAGAGACTCACCAAATTTCTGTAAGTGCAGTTTAAAAACCAAAAGCAAGGTCCCTTCTGGTTCTGTGGAATTCCATTCTGGCTTATTATATAAGGAATGTAAACTTCTGATCAACTCTTACATTCTATGGGAATATGAAGCAGAGTCTTGGGGCCTTGTAACAGATTGTCCACATTATGAATAACCATACTGACTACCACTGGTGGAGGTCTACTGCCAAGAAAGCTGATGATTACAGAGAGGAAGAGACAAAGTGCGATCCTGAACACAAGTCTGATGATAACAGATGCAGGCACTACAGTGTGACAAGTGCTAACACAGCTCTAGTTACCAAATGTGTGTGAAAGTTGTTCAGTCATGTCTGACTCTTTGCGATCCCATGGACTATAGAGTCCATGGAATTCTCTAGGTCAGAATACTAGAGTGGGTAGCCTTTCCCTTCTCCAGGGGATCTTCCCAACCCAGGGATCGAACCCAGGTCTCCTGCATTGCAGGTGGATTCTTTACCAGCTGAGCCACAAGGGAAGCCCAGATATACTGGAGTGGGTAGCCTATCCCTCCTCCAGCAGATCTTCCCAACTCAGGAATCGAACTGGGGTCTCCTGCATTGCAGGTGGATTCTTTACCAATTGAGCTATATACAGTGGGATCACAAAAGAGGATGTGATCAGTTCTACCTGAGGACATAAGAGAAGCTGACCCTTGATCTAAGCCTTGAAGGATCAATATCAGATTATCAAGAAGTAGATCTGGCAAAGGAACTCGGGGCTGTGGACACAATATGTGCAATGGCAGCAAGGTGCAAAACATCATCAACACAGAAGACTGACTGAAGACGCAAGCAGGAGTGTGATCCTGAAGACATCTGAGTCTCACACTAAGGAACTGGGACTTCTATTGTGGGAAGACACCATTGCAATTTCTCAAACAGCAGTGTGAGATAACCCCTCTTTCTGGAACACTTTTTGTCCAACTCTCTTCGTTTCTCATCCTTCAGGTTTCAGCTTACTGATCATTGACTCTGAAAGGTCATTTCTTACCCTTTTTCTAAAAGAGGGCTTCTTTCTCTCTCCCCTCCTTAGAACCAAAGTTTCATGAGAGGTGGAGTCTTGGCAATCTGGTTCCCTGGTTCCTGGAGCCAGGAACCCTGGTTCCCTTGGTACCCCCAGCACCTCAGAGAGTACTCAGCACATACTAAGTGCTCAGTAGATATTTACTGCTTTAATAAATGAAATGAAAGTGTCTGCAAAGTGTGGACTCACAACCACCTTCACAATATCTCTTCAGCTGGGTCTGTCTTGTTAGTGAATAAGGGATAATGTTGATGATAGCATGGTATCCAGCAAATGAAGAGGCAAGCATGAAAGCTGTGGTGTCTAACCAAGATCAAGGAGCAGTCTGTATACAGAAGTTTCCTTAGTGGTCTTAAAATGCAGATGCCCATGCAGACATGGTTACCTGACTACTGGAAAATTTAGGTGAGATGATCTGTCTCTCAGAACAGCTCTGCTGAGTTAGAGGAACTTATTTGATGCATTAAAATCATAATCACATCCTTCTACATATCGAAATGCATTCCATCTTTCCCACCAAAATTACGTACGATGAACCTAACTGGCTGGAAGGAGCTTATGACTATCTCTGGCAAGTTACTTTGCCTTAATTTTCTCTATAGCAAAACAGAAATTATAGTGACTGTTACCTCACAGGTTTGTAATGACGATTAGACCAAATACACACTTAGCACACTGCCCGGTCCAAAGAAAACCTTCAGTGCTAACTTTTACAATCATTATTGTGATGAGTAGCATTATTAACACAGTGAAGGCATTTATGAGAAAGAGTAATGCATTCTGTGAAAGGAGCCAAATCTTCCTTGCATAAACCTGCCTCTCCCTGTCTAGCAGGTCCAACACCCTGACCAAGAGGGCCATAGATTAGGTATCTATTCCTTCCCAGCAACATCCTCAAGTCTCTTTTCATTTGTCTTCTTCCCGGATTAATAAACCACTCACCACTAATTACTTACAGTCATTTTCTGCTGCATAGTTTTATATATTTTTATTATGTTCACAGCTGTCTTGCCTCTCAAGGGTAAAAATCTATTATCTCATTATTATCCCTGAGTCTCCTGATCACAGTGTCATTGCTTCCCATCTCACTTCTGCCAAAAGTGTCTCCTGGCAGGACAGGATTTTCCTTCCTCCTCATCCTTTCCTTTCTATGTTCCACATACCTCATAAGAAAAGAGGAATTCAGGGTAAAATAAAGAGACAGGAACTTTGTTGGCGTATAAACTAAACCAGTTAAACTATGAGATATGATTTTACTATGAAATAAACCAGGAGATAAAAGATGATCAAATATTTTCTTATAAAGAGCTCACTCAAAAATTATTCACTGAAAAAATATTTAGCACATTCTGTGTGCAAAGTTCTGGGGATTTGGCTGTGAACAAAAGCAGGCTAAATCCTTTTCATGAAGGAGACCTTCTAGTAGGGGAGACAGACAACAAATATGTATGTTTCATAAAATAGTGACCAATGTTAAGAAAAAATAAAACAGGGTAATAGAATAAGGGAGTGTTGAGTGCATTTCTGGAAGGATGGTTAGGGTAGATGTTTTAAGGAGGTTCCATTATATCATTGGAAGTTCTCATATCTCATAGGACTTCAAGGATTTGGTGCTTCCCCACTGTGGATGAAATCAAGATTTGCAGGGGTGGCGGGGGAGAGGGGAGGGGGCAGACGGGAGAGGCGAGGGTGGTAAAAAGACCACAGAGGAGGAGAAGGAAGTTCTCAAGTGCTCATTTAAGATGAAATCTGCATGGGGAGAGGGGAGAGT
>SJYA01003486.1:16727-33957 GCA_006410615.1 Neotragus moschatus
AGAGGGGAGAGTGATAAAAAGACGACAGAGGAGGAGAAGTAAGTTCTCAAGTGCTCATTCAAGATGAAATCTGCATGGAAAATGGAAGGGAATGTTTGTACCATGATGAACATTAACACAAATTTGCTCAAGTGATAGTAAAATTTTTGTGGTAGCACCCTGGAGTTCCAAACCTATATCATCAGTTGTGTTAGTCTTGAAGTTGGACTGAAGGGACAGTGTGGACAGTGGAAAGCAAGAGTGTTCCATATTATCTCCTTCCAGGCTCCAGGGGAGAAGGCCCCAGCTTATATAAAGGACAAGAAAATGCAGGTCAGAGTTCCAGGTAGTGATTGACAGACAGCTACCTCAAAAAGACAGAAAAGGTAGGAAACAAAAAGAGTAAATAAAGCCAAACCTTGTGATTGCTCCTGTAGCCATGGAATGCTGCCCATTTAAAAATGAGGGACAGCTAGGGAGGCAGCCACAAACACTTGGGCTACAGCAGCATTCTATCATGCTTACTAATAAAATCCATGATCATCCTAGAGGTATTTAAGTACTTTGCATTTTAAAAAGTTTTTCATTGCTGAAAGCAACTTTTACATATATTATTTCTTGATCTGTGAGAGAGACAAAGCACGAATTATTATACAATTCCGTGTGTGAGGAAAGAGACTTAAGCGACTTGTTCAAAGTCCCCTACATGAGTGGGAAATTCAAATCCAGAACTTTCTGCTTCTTTAACCAAGCATTTACTGAGCTTCTACACTCAGCTCAGGACTGTCTGAAGCACCAACAAGATATTGAAATCATCAAGTATTATGTTTGTGTAAACAATTTCTGGGAAATCAGTGATGAAAGTGAAAGTGTCCAACTCGTTGTGACCCCATGTACTATACAGTTAATGGAATTCTCTAGGCCAGAATTCTAGAGTGGGTAGCCTTTCCCTTCTCCAAGGGATCTTCCCAACCCAGGGATGGAACGCAGGTCTCCTGCATTGCAGGTGGATTCTTTACCAGCTGAGCCACAAGGGAAGCCCAAAGTGAAAGTGAAACTCACTCAGTCATATCTGACTCTTTGTGACCCATGAATTGTACAATCCATGGAATTTGAAATTATCTAGGCTAGAATACTGGAGTAGGTAGCCGTTCCCTTCTCCAGGGGATCTTCCCAACCCAGAGATCAAACCTAGGTTTCCCTCATTGCAGACAGATTCTTTACCATCTGAGCCACCAGGGAAGCTCATAGAAGGAAAAACCCTCTACGTAAAACTTGCATTTTACACGAAATTAACTAAAAATGAATCATAGACTTAAATGTAAAATGCAAAACTATAAAACTTTTAGAAAAAGTCATAGGAGAAAATCTTCAGGACATGGGTCTAAAACAAGAGTTCTTAGAGATGACACCAAAAGCCGGCCACATAAAGTAAAAAATGGATAAATTAGACTTCATCAAAATTAAAACCTTTTGATGTGCAGAAGACCCTGTTAAAGGGATGAAAATACAAGCTCCATACTGGGGAAAATTATTTCTAAGCCACATATCTAGATATGATGCCTTTCTAGAATATATAAAGAACTCAAAATTCAACTAGAAAAATCTATTTATAAAATGGACAAAAGATAGGAACAAGGGACAGACATTTCAGTGAAGCGAATATAGAGATGGCAAAGAAGCACATGAAAAGATGTTCAATATCAACAGGGAAATGCAAATAAAACCACACTGAGATATCGTTACACCTTCAGAATGAATAAAATAAAAAACAGTAAGGATATTATATCCTGGTAAGGATATAAAGACACTGGATCACTCATCCATTACAGGTGTAAAATGATTCAGCCACTCTGGGAAACAGTTTTTCAGTTTCTTACAAAAGTAAAGATGCAAATAAAAAAAAAAAGGGCAAAAAAACTAAAGATGTGGTTACTATATGACCCAGTAATTACAGTCTTGAGCAAGTGCTCCAGAAAATGACAATTTATGCCTACATAAAAATATGTACACAAATGTTTTTAACAGCTTTATTTGTAACAGCTGAAAACTGGAAATAAGGCCAAGTTGTCCTTCAACAGGAAAAAGATTAAATCAAATAAAGATATAAAATATAAAATAAAATGTTTTAAAGATATAAAATGTTTATATCCATACAATGGACTATTTCTGAGCCATAAAAAATAAGAGCTTAGAGATACATTCAACAATTTGAATGTACCTATGCTGAGTGCACAGAGTCAATCTCAAAGGTCACATACTATTTGAGTTTATTTACATACCATTCTCAAATGAGAAAAGTAGAGAGATGGAGAAGACATTAGTAGTTGCCAGGCATTAGTGACAGAGAAGGCAATGGCACCCACTCCAGTACTCTTGCCTGGAAAATCCCATGGACGGAGGAGCCTGGTGGGTTGCACTCCATGGGGTCGCTAGGAGTCAGGCACAACTGAGCGACTTCACTTTCACTTTTCAGTTTCATGCATTGGAGAAGGAAATGGCAACCCGCTACAATGTTCTTGCCTGGAGAATCCCAGGGACAGGGGAGCCTGGTGGGCTGCCGTCTATGGGATCACACAGAGTCGGACACGACTGAAGTGACTGAGCAGGCATTAGTGATGGAGTGGAGGGATGCAGGTATGAATATAAAGGATTAACATAAAGGAAATCTTTGTGGTGATGGTACAGTTCTGTATCTTGATTGTGGTGGTAGTTATATAAATCTTCAGTACAGTTCAGTTCAGCTGCTCAGTCATGTCTGAGTCTTTGCGACCCCATGAATCGCAGCACGCCAGGGCTCCCTGTCCGTCACCATCTCCCGGAGTTCACTCAAACTCATGTCCATTGAGTTGGTGATGCCATCCAGCCATCTCATCCTCTGTCGTCCCCTTCTCCTCCTGCCCCCAATTCCTCCCAGCATCAGAGTCTTTTCCAATGAGTCAACTCTTTGCATGAGGTGGCCAAAGTACTGGAATTTCAGCTTTAGCATAATTCCTTCCAAAGAACATTCAGGATTGCTCTCCTTTAGAATGGACTGGTTGGATCTCCTTGCAGTCCAAGGGACTCTCAAGAGTCTTCTCCAACACCACAGTTCAAAAGCATCAATTCTTTAGCACTCAGCTTTCTTCACAGTCCAAATCTCACATCCATACATGACCACTGGAAAAACCATAGCCTTGACTATGACACAGACCTTTGTTGGCAAAGTAATATCTCTCCTTTTGAATATGCTATCTAGGTTGGTCATAACTTTTCTTCCAAGGAGTAAGCATCTTTTAACTTCATAGCTGCAGTCACCATCTGCAGTGATTTTGGAGCCCAAAAAATAAAGTCTGACACTGTTTCCACTGTTTCCCCATCTATTACCCATGAAATGATGGGACCAGATGCCATGATCATCGTTTTCTGAATGTTGAGCTTTAAGCCAACTTTTTCACTCTCCTCTTTCACTCTCAAGAGACAAAATTCCATAAAGCTACACAGACAGGAATGCATGCAAAACTGACACAATCTAAATAAACTCTTCTCCAGGGATCTGCCTAACCCAAGGATAAAATTTGGGACTCCTGCATTGCATAGAGACTTTTTACTTTCTGAGCCACCAGAGAAGCCCAAGTAAAGTCAGTTTATTCATTTTGATATTGTACTATCATTATGCAAAATTTTACCACTGGGTAGCATGTTACTCATTTTTCATGCAGCAAGGTAATACTCAAAATCCTTAAAGCTAGGCTTCAGCAGTATGTGAACAAAGAACCTGCAGGTGTACAAGCTAGATTTAGAAAAAGCAGAGGAACCAGAGATCAAATTTCCAACCTTTACTGGATCATGGAGAAAGCAAGGGATTTCCAGAAAAACATCTACTTCTGCTTCATTGACTACACTAAAGCCTTTGACTGTGTGGAACACAACTAACTGTGGAAAATTATAAAAGAGGTGAGAATACTAGATCACCTTACCTGCCTCCTGAGAAACCTGTATGCAAGCCAAGAAGAAACAGTTAGAACTGGACATGAAACAGACTGGTTAAAATTGGGAAAGGCTATATATTGTCACCCTGTTTATTTAATTTATCTACGGAGTACATCACACAAAATGCTAGGCTGGATGAATCACAAGCTGCAATCAAGACTTCCCAGAGAAATATCAACAACCTCAGATACACAGATAACAGCACTCTAAAAAGTGAAGACGAACTAAAGAGCCTCTTGATGAGGGTGAAAGAGGAGAGTGAAAACCTGGCTTAAAACTCAACATTCAAAAAATGAAGATCATGGCGTCCAGTCCCATCATTTAGTGGAAAATAGATTGGGGGAAAATGGAAGCATTGAGAGAAATTATTTTCTTGGGCTCCAAAATCACTGCAGATGGTGACAGCAGCCATGAAATTAAAAGATGCTTTCTCCTTGGAAGAAAAGCTATGACCAACCTCAACAGCATATTAAAAAGCAGAGACATCATTTTGCAAGGTTCTTATAGTCAAAGTTATGGTTTTTCCAGTAGTCATGTATGGATATAAGAGCTGGACCATAAAGAAGGCTGAATGCCAAAGAATTGATGCTTTCAGATTGTAGTGTTGGAGAAGACTCATGAGTCCCTTGGACATCAAGGAGAGCAAACCAGTCAATCCTAAAGGAAATCAACCCTGAATATTCATTGGAAGGGCTGATGCTAAAGCTGAAGCGCCAATACTTTGGCTACCTGATGTGAAGAGCCAACTCATTGGAAAAGACCCTGATGCAGGGAAAGATTGAGGGCAGGGGGAGAAAGGGACAACAGAGGACAAGATGGTTGGATGGCATCACCAATTCAATGGACATGAATTTTAACAAACTCTTGGAGATAGTGGAGGACAGAGGAACCCAGCATGCTGCAGACCATGGAGTCACAAACAGTTGGACACAACTTGCTGACTGAACAAACGATCTTGGGAGAAGTTGGGTGAAAGATACATGGGACTTCAATATACTATTTTTGCAGTTTCCAAAATATCTATAACCATTTCACAATTAAAATAGTAAATAAAGTAAGTGAGTGGGACCTTTATGTATTCTGAATCCAATTCCTTCTAAGATGAAACCTTCTGGAGAACAAAAACAGCATACAACAGCATGGCATGCTGGGAAGAAGGACTAAACCAAGGATAAAAATATTTTGAGCCATTATTTACCCTCTATGGTATCTGTGGCTTTGTTTTCTCCTGTTGCAGACCTTGCTCCCCTTGTCAGATGTGTGTCTGTCTGACCTAGACCAGGTTTATCAAAATCCTGTATCTCCACGAGTGTGAACTTTGATCCAAAAAATGGCATATACCCCAAGCCAGGCCACCCAGAATCTTTGGGATTTCCAGAGTTGGTGCTGAGCATGTCAGTGGTGGTAGGCTTTGTCTTCCCCATTGGATTTGAAAAAAAACATATTTATTTATTTATATATCTCCCATCCTGCCAGGAACCATGTCCTTAGGCAGTTGGAGAAAACTGAGAGAAAAAGGCCAACATGTAGATAGAAGCTGAGCTAGCTAAGGAGCAAAAGAAAGACCAATGGCCACATGCAACCCTGGATACATTAGCTCCTAAGACCAGACACATCCATCATTCCTGCATATCCTGAACCAATAAACTCCTTTTCACAGTTATGAGTATGTGTTGGATTTGGAACTAAAAGTTTTCTGAACAGTGTGACCTTTTAGAATCTCAATTTGCATGTCTATAAAATGAGAAGAATAATATCTGATGTATTTGCCTCACAATTTTGCAATAATAATCAAAAAAGACAGCAGACATGAATGTTCTATACAGCATTGTGTAAATGCAAGGGGCTGATAGCTATTATTACAGAAACAAACAAAATTACTCCAAAAAATACAGCTCCTTTCCTCAGGATTTTCATAGCAATTGTATTCCAGTAATTTCTAAAGCAACACTGAGAGTAAGAAACAAACCAAAAATATCACTAGAAATAGATTTGTTAATTATTATGATTCATGTTCAATGATTCATTTATGACTCAGAAAAAGCAACCAGAGACCAGCATTCATATATGTACAAAAATCTCTAATTTAAAAATATAAGAAAATATTATGTGTGTGCGAAGATGTTCCTGTGTGAGACTTTTAAAAATGATCTATGCTTCCATTTTGATCAGAAACTTCCTGCTTATATTATTGTATGAAGCCACTTTCACATACTGTACATTGTGGTCAGATGGATTCTCTATTTCTTAGGTGGACTAAACACCTCAACAAGTTGCTTCTTTCTTTTCATGTTAAATGGGTCAAACTCCAATTGAGTTCACCTCTATTTTTTTTTAATTTTTAAAATTTAATTTAATTGGAGGCTACTTACTTGAAAATACTGTGGTGGCTTTTGCCATACATTCACAGAAATCAGCATTGGGTGTACATGTGTTCCCCATCCTGACACTCTCTCCCATCTCCCTCCCCACCCTATCCCTCAGGGTCATCCCAGTGCACCAGCCCTGAGCACCCTGTCTCATGCATTGAACCTAGACTGGAAATCTATTTCACAGATGATAATATACATGTTTCAATGCTATTCTCTCAAATCACCCCACCCTCCCCTTCTCCCACAGAGTCTAAAATTCTGTTCTTTATATCTGTGTCTCTTTTGCTGTCTCATATATAGGGTCATTGTTACCATCTTTCTAAATTCCATATATATGCATTAATACACTGTATTGTTTTTTCTTTCTGACTTACTTCACTCTGTATAATAGGCTCCAGTTTCACTCACCTCATTAGAACTGATTTAAATGCATTATTTTTAATACCTGAGTAATATTCCATTGTGTATATGTACCACTGCTTTCTTATCCATTCATCTGCCGATGGACATCTAGGTTGCTTCCGTGTCCTGCCTATTATAAAGAGTGCGGCGATGAACATTGGGGTACACATTTCAATTCTGGTTTCCTCGGTGTGTATACCCAACAGAGGGATTGCTGGGTCATATGGCAGTTCTATTTCCAGTTTTTTAAGGAATCTCTACATTGTTCTCCATAGTGACTGTACTAGTTTGCATTCCCACCAACAGTGTAAGAGGAATCCTTATTCTCCACACCCTCTCCAGCATTTATTGCTTGTAGACTTTTGGATCACAGCTATTCTGACTGGCATGAAATGGTACTCATTGTGGTTTTGATTTGCATTTCTCTGATAATGAGTGATGTTGAGCATCTTTTCATGTGTTTGATAGCCATCTGTATGTCTTCTTTCGAGAAATGTCTGCTCAGTTCTTTGGCCCATTTTGTGATTCGGTTGTTTATTTTTAGGGAATTGAGCTGCAGGAGTTGCTTATATATTTTTGAGATTAATTCTTTGCAGTTGCTTTGTTTACTGTTATTTTCTCTGATTCTGAAGGCTGTCTTTAGACCTTGCTTATAGTTTCCTTCGTTGTGCAAAAGCTTTTAAGTTTAATTAGGTCCCATTTGTTTATTTTTGCTTTTATTTCCATTACTCTGGGAGGGGGGTCATAGAGGTTCTGTTGTGATTTATGTTGGAGAGTGTTTTCCCTATGTTTTCCTCTAGGAGTTTTATAGTTTCTGGTCTTACGTTTAGATCTTTATTCCATTTTTATTTTTTTGTATGGTGTTAGAAAGTATTCTAGTTGCATTCTTTTACAAGTGTTTGATCACTTTTCCCAGTACTACTTGTTAAAGAGATTGTCTTTTCTCCATTTTATATTCTTGCCTCCTTTGTCAAAGATAAGGTGTCCACAGGTGGATGGATTTATCTCTAGGCTATTTTGTTCCATTGATCTATATTTCTGTCTTTGTGCCAGTACCATACTGGCTTGATGACTTTTGCTTTGTAGTACAGCCTGAAGTCAGGCAGGTTGATTCCTCTAGTTCCATTGTTCTTTCTCAAGATTGCTTTGGCTATTCGAGGTTTTTTGTATTTCCACACAAATTGTGAAATTATTTGTTCTAGTTCTGTGAGTACCATTGGTAGCTTGATAGGGATTGCACTGAATCTATAGACTGCTGTGGGTAGTATACTCATTTTCACTATATTGATTCTTTTGACCAATGAACATGGTATATATTTCTCCATCTATTTGTGTCACCTTTGAGTTCTTTCATCAGTGTTTTATAGTTTTCTATATATATAGGTCTTTTGTTTCTTTAGGTAGATTAATTCCTAAGTATTTTATTCTTTTCATTGCAATGGTGAATGAAATTGTTTCCTTAATTTCACTTTGTTTTCTCATTGTTAGTGTATAGGAATGCAAGTGATTTCTGTGTGTTAATTTTATATCTTGCAACTTTACTATATTCATTGATTAGCTCTAGTAATTTTCTGGTGGAGTCTTTAGGGTTTTCTATGTAGAGGATCATGTCATCAGCAAACCGTGAGAGTTTTACTTCTTCCTTCCAATCTGCATTCCTTTTATTTCTTTTTCTGCTCTGATTGCTGTGGCCAAAACTTCCCAAACTATGTTGAATAGTAGTGGTGAGAGTGTACATCCTTGTCTTGTTCCTGACTTTAGGGGATACGCTTTTAATTGTTCACCATGAAGGATAATGTTTGCTGTGGGTTTATCATACATGCTTTTACTATGTTGAGGCATGTTCCTTCTATTCCTGCTTTCTGGAGGGGTTTTTATCATAAATGGATGTTGAATTTTGTCAAAAGCTTTCTCTGCATATATTCAGATAATCATGTGGTTTTTATCTTTCAATTTGTTAATGTGGTGTATTACATTGATTGATTTGTGAATACTGAAGAATCCTTGCATCCCTGGGATAAAGCCCACTTGGTCATGATGCATGATCTTTTTAATATGTTGTTGGATTCTGTTTGCTAGAATTTTGTTAAGGATTTTCACATTTATGTTCATCAGTGATACTGACCTGCAGTTTTCTTTTTATCTGGCATATTTGTCTGGTTTGGTATTAGAGTTATGGTGGCCTCATAGAATGAGTTTGGAAGTTTACCTTCCTCTGCAATTTTCTGAAGAGTTTGAGTAGCATAGGTGTTAACTCTTCTCCAAATTTTTGGTAGAATTCAGCTGTAAAGCTGTCTGGTCCTGGGCTTTTGTTTGTTGAAAGATTTCTGATTACTGTTTCGATTTCCATGCTTGTGATGGGTCTGTTAAGATTTTCTATTTCTTCTTGGTTCAGTTTTGGAAGGTTATACTTCTCCAAAAATTTGTCCATTTCTTCCAAGTTGTCCATTTTATTGGCATATAGTTGCTGATAGTAGTCTTTTATGATCCTTTGTATTTCTGTGTTGTCTGTTGTGACTTTTCCATTTTCATTTCTAATTATGTTGATTTTATTCTTCTCCCTTTTCTCTTGATGAGTGTGGCTAATGGTTTGCCTATTTTATTTTCTCAAAGAATCAGCTTTTAGTTTGTTGATTTTTTTGCTATAGTCTCCTTTGTTTCTCTTTCAATTATTTCTCCCATAATTTTTATGACTTTTTATTTCCTTCTACTAACCATGGCATTCTGCATTTCTTCTTTTTCTAGTTGCTTTAGGTATAGAATTAGGTTATTTATTTGATTTCTCTCTTATTTCTTGAGGTACGCTTGTATTGCTATCAACCTTCTCCTTTGCACTGCTTTCCCTGAATCCCATAGGTTTTGGGTTGTTGTCTTTTCATTTTCATTCATTTCTATGCATATATTGATTTCTTTTTTGATTTCTTCTGTGATTTGCTGGTTATTCAGAAGTGTATTTTTTAGACTCCATATGTTTTTAATATTTTTTTCCTGTAGTTAACATCTAATCTTACTGCATTGTGATCAGAAAAGATGCTTGAGAGGATTTCAACTTTTTTGAATTTACCAAGGCTATTTTTATGGCCCAGGATGTGATCTATCCTGGAGAAGGTTCCATGTGCACTTGAGAAAAAGGTGAAATTCATTGTTTCAGGATGAAATGTGCTATAGATATCAATAAGGCCTAACTGGTCAATTGCATCATTAAAGTTTGTGTTTCCTTACTAATTTTCTGTTTAGCTGATTTATCCATAGGTGTGAATGGGGTATTAAAATCTCCCATTATTGTGTTACTCTTTTTTTAAATTTAAATTTATTTATTTTAATTGGAGGCTAATTAACTTTACAATATTGTATTGGGTTTGCCATACATCAACATGAATCTGCCATAGGATCACATGTAAAAGAAAAACTAGAACACTTTCTAACACCATACACAAAAATAAACTCAAAATGGATTAAAGATCTAAACCTAAGACCAGAAACTATAAAATACTTAGAGGAGAACATAGGCAAAACACTCTCCAACATAAGTCACAGAGTACTGTGTGTTACTCTTAATTTCCCTTTTCATACTTNGACATGGAACAACAGACTGGTTCCAAATAAGAAAAGGAGTACGTCAAGTCTGTATATTGTCACCCTGCTAACTTAACTTATATGCAGAGTACATCATGAGAAACGCTGGGCTGGAAGAACAAGCTGGAATCAAGTTTGTTGGGAGAAATATCAATAACCTCAGATATATAGATGACATCACCCTTATGGCAGAAACTGAAGAGGAACTAAGAAGCCTCTTGATGAAAGTGAAAGAGGAAAGTGAAAAAGTTGGCTTAAACCTCAACATTTAGAAAAGTAATATCATGGCCTCTGGTCCCAACACTTCATGTAAAATACATGGGGAAACAGTGGAAACAGTGTCAGACTTTTTTGGGGGGCTCCAAAATCACTGTAGATGGTTACTGTAGCCATGAAATTAAAAGACGCTTACTCCTTGGAAGGGAAGTTATAACCAACCTAGATATCATATTCAAAAGCAGAGACATTATTTTGCCAACAAAGGTCTATCTAGTCAAGGCTATCATTTTTCCTGTGGTCATGTACGGATGTGAGAGTTGGACTGTGAAGAAAGCTGAGTGCTGAAGAATTGATGCTTTTGAATTGTGCTGTTGGAGAAGACTCTTGAGAGTCCCTTGCACTGCAAGGAGATCCAATCAGTCCATCCTAAATGAGACCAGTCCTGGGTGTTTATTGGAAGTAGTGATGCTGCAGCTGAAACTCCAGGACTTTGCCCACCTCATGCAAAGAGTTGACTCATTGGAAAAGACCCTGGTGCTGGGAGGGACTGGGGGCAGGAGGAGAAGGGGACGGCAGAGGATGAGATGGCTGGATGGCATCACCGACTCGATGCATATGAGTTTTTGTGAACTCCGGGAGTTGGTGATGGACAGGGAGGCCTGGCCTTCTGTGATTCGTGGGATCGCAATGAGTCGGACACGACCGAGCGACTGAACTGAACTGATTAGCCCACGAAGAAAGCATCATGACTTTACAGATCAGAACATTTTTACTATTATTAGCAAGATCTCTTTAAACAAATAAGAACAATTTTTACATCCAATTTAGTTTGTTTCCATTCGAGAAAAGAGGTAACTTACATTTGAGTCCTAACTCCACCAACGTAAACACATACTAACTATACTCCAAAATCTATAACTAGACAATAGAACACTGCTGTTTACTATTATCAAAGCAACCATAATCTGATAAGCAGGGCAATAACTGAGTGGTTCATGTGAAGCCATGGTAAGGAATCAAATCACGCTTTTTGCAATTGCTTTATTTTTCATTCCTCCAGTAAATCCTTCCACTGCTCATAAAGTCATTTCCAGAAGCAATTATATTTTAAATCATTTAATTTTCAACTGAATGTATTATTCAAAAAGTGATAACGGTTTTCATCTGTTGCCTCATGAATTGTGTTATTTTTTATGTTGCAAATAAAAATGAACGAATTAAAGTTTGAAACTGCCCATAGACTTAATAAGGATAACTTATCAAATAATTACAAGATGCAATCACAAAGGAAGCCTTATTATGTTATGAGCAAAGAGCAAAATGTCTCCATTATTTCAATAGAGAGGAAACATTTTTGGTTTAAGCTCCAATAAATAGAGAAACAAGCAATAACAACAACAACACGATAACAATAATTACCCTTTACTGAATCCTTACTCTATGTAAGTCACTGACCCTAGGGCTTTATGTTTCATTTCATCCTTACAGCTACCCATAATTTATGCACTATTTTTAGTCATATTTGATGATGAAAGGAAAAACAACTAATTCTCAGAGAAGCAAATTGGTTTATACAAAGCTAGCAAGTGGAATAATCAGGACAAGAACAAAGAGCTTTCTCTTAACTTCTGTGAAAGATTATTCATANCATATGAGTTTTTGTGAACTCCGGGAGTTGGTGATGGACAGGGAGGCCTGGCCTTCTGTGATTCGTGGGATCGCAATGAGTCGGACACGACCGAGCGACTGAACTGAACTGATTAGCCCACGAAGAAAGCATCATGACTTTACAGATCAGAACATTTTTACTATTATTAGCAAGATCTCTTTAAACAAATAAGAACAATTTTTACATCCAATTTAGTTTGTTTCCATTCGAGAAAAGAGGTAACTTACATTTGAGTCCTAACTCCACCAACGTAAACACATACTAACTATACTCCAAAATCTATAACTAGACAATAGAACACTGCTGTTTACTATTATCAAAGCAACCATAATCTGATAAGCAGGGCAATAACTGAGTGGTTCATGTGAAGCCATGGTAAGGAATCAAATCACGCTTTTTGCAATTGCTTTATTTTTCATTCCTCCAGTAAATCCTTCCACTGCTCATAAAGTCATTTCCAGAAGCAATTATATTTTAAATCATTTAATTTTCAACTGAATGTATTATTCAAAAAGTGATAACGGTTTTCATCTGTTGCCTCATGAATTGTGTTATTTTTTATGTTGCAAATAAAAATGAACGAATTAAAGTTTGAAACTGCCCATAGACTTAATAAGGATAACTTATCAAATAATTACAAGATGCAATCACAAAGGAAGCCTTATTATGTTATGAGCAAAGAGCAAAATGTCTCCATTATTTCAATAGAGAGGAAACATTTTTGGTTTAAGCTCCAATAAATAGAGAAACAAGCAATAACAACAACAACACGATAACAATAATTACCCTTTACTGAATCCTTACTCTATGTAAGTCACTGACCTGAGGGCTTTATGTTTCATTTCATCCTTACAGCTACCCATAATTTATGCACTATTTTTAGTCATATTTGATGATGAAAGGAAAAACAACTAATTCTCAGAGAAGCAAATTGGTTTATACAAAGCTAGCAAGTGGAATAATCAGGACAAGAACAAAGAGCTTTCTCTTAACTTCTGTGAAAGATTATTCATATTCTATGTGCTCTTTGAAATATAAATTTAAATGTTTAAAAAATTGAGATATTATATAACATAATTTAATTTTAAAAATAGCTGAGAATCCAAATTGACCTTCATCAAAAACACATCAATATATAGTGATGCATTCTGACACAGAATGTATACCATCTTAAACTGAAAACTAAAAGGACTCTTGGTTGCCATCTGGTCCCACTTTGCATCTAGTCCTTTCAACAGCCTTCCTAAATGCCATAGAGCCTTAATTTGCTTGCTCCTAATAACATGAAGCTCATTGCCACAAAGTGAAAGACCCTGTACTTTGGGATATCTTTAGACATATTAGAATATAAAGTCTCAATTTGATCCAAAATTGTCATTCTTTAGCTTCTACCCAGTTTTACTGCCAAATGATATAACCCAATGCTTGGTCCTTCTACATTATCATGTTTCCAATGATAACAGTTACCTCTTCCCCAGTTTTGTATTTTTGCTGTTTTAACTTTTCTGAGTTGAAAGCAAAGCCTTCCCTATCCAGCTTGCCTTCCTTCGGAGGTATCCTAATTTGCCACTGCTCCCTTTAAATGTGACTATAGTATTCCTGGCACATTTGAATCAATACAACATTGGTTAGCTATTTATTCTGTGATCTAGACGTTGCAGGGATCACATCCCCATTTTAACTTTCACATCAAACTGTTGAATTACAAAAATATATAATTCATTTTCATATAAACCACTTCCAAGTCAAGTCTCCCCTATTTATGATAATGTTTCTAAATTAAATTCAGAATTTATTTTTTTTATAAGTTTCCTTCAACTGATTTCAGCCCAGCATTCCCATCTGGGTCATTTCGGAGGATTTTGTGTCTGTCCATTTGTTTACCAGATTGAAGACATGAAACTCTCACTTCATTCCAGTAATTTCACAGAATCATTACCTTGGAACTTATACCTTATGCTAAATCCAACATCAAGAAACACTATCTAAGTCTGACATTTGCCTTCTAAGAGAAAAATGTGGTTAAATGTGTCTCTCAGAGAAAAACATTCTTTATATTTCATTAAACTACTTGAGCAACTTGTATTTTTTTTCACTTTATTTTATTTTACTTTATAATACTGTATTGGTTTTGCCATACATCAACATGAATCTGCCAAGGGTGTACATGAGTTCCCAATCTTGAACCCCCCTCCCACCTCCCTCCCCATATCATCTCTTCTCCAAACAATTCTAAGAATCTTAAAACCTAAAACATTCTCTACATAAATGCACTTTTAATCTACCATGACATCTTAGTCTAAGGCACACAAGTTTAGTTATAAATAAGATTTAAAAAGTTCAAAACCTCAGATTCACTCATCAAACCATTGGAAAAGTACTTAAAAGAGGCCTATACATACACACTTGTGACTGACCTGGTCATGATACGGTTTCAATACCTTTTCTTAGCTGCTAAGTTTGAGCCCAAGGTTCAACACTATGGAAAGGACATACCCAAGAGCCTGTGGGACATACCCAAGTACCTGTGCACCATACTGGGGACACAGTGGAACCATAGTGTGTCAGACATTGTTGGAAAGACAGCCTGAAAGCAAGCATATACAAGCATACAAGAAGTTCATAGTCTACTGGGAGACAAGAGAAATTCACCAGCATGTTGAATTTGTCCATGAAAGTGAGTAGAGAAAAAAGTGTTGGGAGAGTGTTTATGACTAGAGTACACATGAAGAGAACAGAAGCAGATGAAACAGGAAAGAGAGAAAGGATGGGTAAAAGGCTTGAAGCGCAGCCAATGGAGTGTCCATTTGATCCTTTAAACAAGGGAGTAGGGGAAAGGGCATCTAAGTTTTTAAATCAGAGGGTAGCATGATTAGACCTCTGTTGTGGAGAGAGTCTCTGGTGGTCACGTGAAAAGAGTGGTATATCATGAGGGTGACACAGGAGGCCAGGAAGTAGGCTCTTACAGTAGTGTTAAGCGGCGGGTGATATGGGCTTGAATTAGGGGAATAGCAAAGGGCAGAAGGAATCTTTGAATCTTTAGACTGAGGGAGAGGAGAGCAGGATTTCTAGTGTGGGTGACTGAGTTGATGTAGTAAGAAGAGTAAGTTTAGAGGGGAAGATGGTGGGAACAATGAGATGCCTGTGACACATAAAGGTAGATGGCTCCAGTAAAGAGCTTCAAGTATAGTTCTGGACCTCAGGAAAGGAATCATATCTGAAAAATAGAATATCTGATTCCTTTGATGACAGATGCAGGATATAAAGTGAATTTTCTGCTCATATTGGAATAATATGTGAGTGCAAACAGGCCTCTCTGAAGCTAAGGCAGACTCTGAGCTAGAAATGAGCAGGCAGGAGATATATTATGGAGGGCTCTTGAGATCAAAACCTATGAGGGAAAAGAAACCAGGGCTTAGTAGAAGAAACTGATATATGATATAGTCCCAGGGAAGGTCTAGCTGACTCCCTAGAGGGAGCAATGTACCTGAGATGGTCCTGTAAAGTGGTCTCAAACTGAAGGAGTGCTCTTTCTAACCCTGAGTCAGTCAGTCAGTAGATGGAGGCTGCCCCTAAAAGTAAGTGTGATCTTGACAAGGTAGTTTTCTTTAGCTGAGGCCAACTCCAAAGATTTCTAACAGCTAAGGGTCATTGACACCAACATTCATAACAGAAGGAAAAACAAGTTCTTCTTTGAAGAGAGATCTAGCAATGCATTCCAGTATCTACCACATGCATCAAAGTTATCAAGATGGATTAATATAAAGTTCTGCACTTGGTCACCCAAATACAACTATACTAATGCAGGCAAGATATGACTCAATACTCATGGGAAAGACTATGGCCCGTTAGCTGACTATATGATCAATATGATTATTGCTGTGGTTCTGTTTTTAAAAAAAGAAAAAGTAATCAAGCTTTATCAATAAAGGTGTAGTACCTAGAACTTAGGAAATGTGACTTCTGCTCAACTCTGTTATTGATAAAAATCTCACCAGAATGCCTGTTTCAGTTTTGAGTATTACCTCAAATATACCATTGACAAACTAGTATATGTCCAGCTCAAGATAATCAGGACAGGAAAGTGAGGATATTTTAAACTCTGCTATGAAAAATTTGGGGCTTCCCTGGTGTTCAGATGGTAAAGAATCTCCCTGCAATGCAGGAGACCCAGGTTTGATCCCTGAGTCAGGAAGATCCCCTGAGAAGGAAATGGCTACCCACTTCAATATTCTTGCCTGGAGAATTCCATGGACAGAGGAACCTGGTGGGCTACAGTCCATGAGGTCACAAAGAGTCAGACACAACTGAAGGACTAACACTTTCACTTTTCTCTCATGAATAAATTAATTGGAAATAAATCCAGAAATTATATGTAAAAAAATTTTTATCTTCAAAGACTTGGAGGACTGATACAAGGAAATAGAATTAGATGTACTTCTGTTATCCCAAAAGTAGAAACATGGCTGAAAGCAGACTGTGTCACACTATAAGGAATTTTCCAAGGATGGAAGTCAACCGACAGCAGAATTGACAGCTTCAGGAAGCAGAGAGGAGTTCCTGCCACTGAAACTCCTGGAAGAGGCTAAGTAGCCAATTGTGGGAAAAGAAGTGAGAATGGGAAATGGCAAGGAGAAAAGAAACATTCTAGAAACATCTAGAGCTATATAAGATGTCTCCATGACCCATGACAGGCCTTGGATTTGTTGATTTATCTTATCTGATGATGGCTTCCAAGGTGGCTCAGTGGTAAAGAATCTGCCTGCCAATGCAGGAGCCACAGAAGCCTCGGGTTTGATACCTGGGTTAGGAAGATCCCCTGGAGAAGGAAATGGCAACCCTCAATATTCTTGCCTGGGAAATCCCATGTAAAGAGGAGCCTGGTGGGCTACAGTTCATGAGTCACAAAGAGTTGGATACAACTGAGCAAGCATCCACATTTGATGATAAAAATGCAAACAGCAATAAATGAGATACTGGTAGCCAGATCTTGGTAAATTAAAAATATCTCTCTATTTCTTCTCTCTGTTTATACCTGTTC
>SJYA01003486.1:43810-60101 GCA_006410615.1 Neotragus moschatus
ATAAAATACTTAGGAATGTATCTACCTAAAAAAAAAAAAAAAGACCTATATATATAGAAATCTATAACACACTGATGAAACAAATCAAGGAGGACACAAATAGATAGAGAAATATACCATGTTCATGGATTGGAAGAATTAATATAGTGAAAATGAGTATACTATCCAAAGAAATCTATAGATACAGTGCAATCCCTATCAAGCTACCAATGGTATTTCTCACAGAACTATAACAAATAATTTCACTATTTGTATGGAAATACAAAACACCTTGACTAGCCAAAGCAATCTTGAGAAAGAAGAATGAAACTGGAGGAACTGACCTGCCTGACTTCAGGCTATACTACAAACCTAAAGTCATCAAGACAATATGGTACTGGCACAAAGACAGAAATATAGATCAATGGAACAAAATAGAAAGCCCAGAGATAAATCCACACACCTATGGACACCTTATCTTTGACAAAGGAGGCAAGAATATACAAAGGAGAAAAGATAAACTCTTTAACAAGTGATGCTGGGAAAACTGGTCAATCACTTGAAAAGAATGAAACTAGAACACTTTCTAACACCGTACACAAAAATAATCTCAAAATGGATTAAAGATCTAAATGTAAGATCATAAACTATAAAGCTCCTAGAGGAAAATATAGGCAAAACACTCTCCGATATAAATCACAGCAGGATCGTCTATGAACCACCTCTTATAGTAATGGAAATAGAAGCAAAAATAAATAAATGAGACCTAATTAAACTTAAAAAGCTTTTGCACAATGAAGGAAACTATAAGCAAGGTGAAAATACAGCCTTCAGAATGGAAGAAGATAATATAAAATCATGCAACTGACAAAGAATTAATCTAAAAAATATACAAGTAGTTCATGCAGCTCAATTCCAAGAAAAAAAAAAATGACCCAATCAAAAAATGGGCCAAAGAATTAAACAGACATTTCTCCAAAGAAGACATACAGATGACTAACAAATACATGAAAAGATGCTCAACATCACTCATTATCAGAGAAATGCAAATCAAAACCACAATGAGTTACCATTTCATGCTGGTCAGAATGGCTGCTAAGCAAAAGTCTACAAACAATAAATGCTGGAGAGGGTGTGGAGAAAAGGGAACCCTCTTGCATTGTTGGTGGGAATGTAAACTAGTACAGCCATTATGGAGAACAGTGTGGAAATTCCTTAAAAAAAAACTGGAAATAAAACTGCCATATGACCCAGTAATCCCACTGCTGGGCATACACATGGAGGAAACCAGAATTGAAAGAGACACACGTACCCCAATGTTAATTGGAGCACTGTTTACAATAGCCAGGACACGGAAGCAACATAGATGTCCATCAGTGGACAAATGGATAAGCAAGCTGTGGTACCTCAGCCATTAAAAAGAACACATTTGAATCAGTTCTAATGAGGTGGATGAAACTGGAGCCTTTTATACAGAGTGAAGTAAGCCAAAAAGAAAAACACCAATACAGTATACTAATACATATATATGGAATTTAGAAAGATGGTAATGATAACCCTATATGTGAGACAGCAAAAGTTCAGGGCCAGTGCACTGGGATGACCCTGAGGGATTGGATGGGGAGGGAGTAGGAGGGGGTTTCAGGATAGGGAACATATGTACACCAATGGCTGATTCATGTTAATGTATGGCAAAACCACTACAATATTGTAATTAGTCTCCAGTTAAAATACATTAAATTTAAAAAGAAATGTTAAAAATATTATTTTTTGCAATTAAAAAAATAAGAGAAGGATATGCTTCTCTTTGCAATGATTTATGTTACCTTGGTTCCAAAGCTAAAAAAACTATAAACCAATAGCTTTTATCAATATTAATACAGAGCTCCTCAACAAAATACCAGTGAATCAAAATCAGCTGTATATTAAAAGGATTATACACCATGATCAAGTGGGGCTCATTTCTGGAAATTAAAGTATGATTTAGCATAAAAATTAATTAGTGTAATATACCACATTAATGGAATGAAGGGGGGGAAAGCATGATCATTTCAGTTAATAAAGAAAAATCATTTGATAAAATTCAACACCCTTTCATGATAAAAATGACTCAACAAACTAGGAGTAAACTTCTGCAACATAATAGTCTGCATCTAATAATACTCAACAGAGGAAAAAATGGTTTTCCACTAACATCATTTTTCAGCAGAATATGCTTACGATTGTAGCTTGAGCAATTTGACAAGAAAAACAAAAGTCATCCATGCAAAAACGAAGAAATAAAATTATTTCTATTTGCAGATGACATGATTCTGTACGTAGAAAGCCCTCTGGATCCCTCCTTTCACAAAAATTTCTAGAATGACTAAATATATTTAGCAAGATTTCAGGACAAATTCAATGTATTAAAAGCAATTGTGTTTCTGTATGCTAACAATGAGCAGTCTGAAAGAAAGTTAAGTAATAATTCAATGCCTAATAAATAGAAAAAAATATATATAGGAGTAAATTCAATCTAGAAAGCAAAGAATTTACATTAAAAATACAGCACATTGCTGAAGAGAATTGAGTGAAATATAAAAAGAATGGAAAGACATTACTTAGTCATGATTACAAGACTTAATACTGTTCATATGTAAATGTTATCCAAAGTTAAGTGCTGATTCAATGAAAAGCTTCTAAAATATCTAATTTTATTGCAGATAGGAAAAAGCTTACTTTAAAATTTATAGGAAATTTCAAAGGATACCCAAATCTTGAAAATAAATCTTGAAAATGATATACAAAGTTGGAAGCACCACATTTGCTGATTTTACAACTTACTCTAAAGTTATAGTAATCAGAATGTTGTGATACTGGCATAAAAGCAAGTACATAAACCAATGAAATAAAATAGAAAAACCTGAAGTGAACCTTCACATATATTTTCAAGTGATTTTGACAAGACTCCCTAGACCATAAGATGGTGAAGAGAGAGGATTTTTTTTTGTTTTTCAGCAAATGGTATTGGGAAACTACATATCCACATGAAAGAATGAAGTTAGAATATTACCTTCTACCATATACAAAAAGTAGCTCAAAATGGATCAAACTAAACAAGAGAGTTAAAGCTATAANTGAAGAGAATTGAGTGAAATATAAAAAGAATGGAAAGACATTACTTAGTCATGATTACAAGACTTAATATTGTTCATATGTAAATGTTACCCAAAGTTAAGTGCTGATTCAATGAAAAGCTTCTAAAATATCTAATTTTATTGCATATAGGAAAAAGCTTACTTTAAAATTTACAGGAAATTTCAATGGATACCCAAATCTTGAAAATAAATCTTGAAAATGATATACAAAGTTGGAAGCACCACATTTCCTGATTTTACAACTTACTCTAAAGTTATAGTAATCAGAATGTTGTGATACTGGCATAAAGGCAAGTACATAAACCAATGAAATAAAATAGAAAAACCTGAAGTGAATCTTCACATATATTTTCAAGTGATTTTGACAAGATTGCCTAGACCATAAGATGGTGAAGAGAGAGGATTTTTTTTTTTTTTCTTTTTCAGCAAATGGTATTGGGAAACTACATATCCACATGAAAGAATGAAGTTAGACTATTACCTTCTACCATATACAAAAAGTAGCTCAAAATGGATCAAACTAAACAAGAGAGTTAAAGCTATAAAATTTATTTTAACACTCTTAGAAGAAACCTTAATGTTTATAGCATGATATTTAACATTGATTTCTCAAATGTGACACCAACAGCATAGGCAAAAAAAGANGGATGGCATCACTGACTCGATGGACGTGAGTCTGAGTGAACTCCAGGAGTTGGTGATGGACAGGGAGGGAGGCCTGGCGTGCTGCAATTCATGGGGTCACAGAGTCGGACAGGACTGAGTGACTGAACTGAATTGATTAATATATGGGAGTGATTATATGTTATCTAAAATGTACGTTTTATGAGTCCAAGCCCTTTATTTTTGTCATTGCTATATCCAAGACAAGCACATAGTAGTTGCTCAATTAGTCCTTAAAGATATGGATGTATAAAATGATGACTCAATTAGTACTTAAGTAAATGGATGTGTATAAAGATGGCTCACAAAATATAATGGGCAAAGAGATACATGAGGTCAGGATGGGGAAGACAGATAAAGAGAAAGGGTACATTAAGTCTTATCAGTGAAAGAATTTCAGTCAGCAAGCCAGAAGAATAAGAGGAAATAATTAGAGAGTGATATACTTCAAATTGGAATTTCAGAATCGTAGACAGGAACTTTGTGGCTAATTTGGGCTTGAAGGAAATGATCAGTGGTAACAAGGTCACTCAACTGGAAGGCCAGAGTGTTGGACAGGTCATGCCAGCAAAAATGACAGGAATACAGAGGAACACAGTGAACCAGGTACTAGAGTCTTAATCGGGGAGGTATGGTGGTGATCAGGATGTGGGCAGATGACATCAACAAGGAGATGAAGTGGGTCAGTCAGTCAGTCATTTCAGTCACTCAGTTGCATCCAACTCTTTGTGACCCCATGGACTGCCGCATGCCAGGCTTCCCTGTCCATCACCAACTCTTGGAGTTTACTCAAACTCATGGCCACTGAAGTGGGTAGTATAGCCTTATGACAGAGGTTTCAATGAAGTAGCGAATTTTGAAGCAAAAATAAAAAGAGAAAATATTTGGAAGAGTCACCATCAATGTTTTTATTCAGTTGATTGATGAGCTGAAGAAAGACTGACATAGCATCCTTCTTCTTTCTCTTCTCATCACTGTTGTTCCTGTGGTAGACAGACTAAGGCCCCCACAGATGTCTGTGCTGCAAGCTCTGGATACTGGACCTCACCTCACATGGCAAAAAGGACTCTGCAGACACGATTACATGAAGGACCATGAAATGAGGAGCTTATACTGGATTTTCTATGTGAGCCAGATGTCATCACAGGGTCCTTACAAGGAGGAGATAGGAAGGTCCAAGAAGCAGGAGATGTGAAGACAGAAGCCAAAGATTGGAATAATGTGAGGAAGGAAACCTGCAAACCAAGGAATACAGGCAGCCTCCAGAAGCTAAAAAAGGTAACAAAACAGATTTTCCTCTGATAAACTCAGAAGAAATACTGCCCTACTTAAACCTTGATTTAAAACTTCTGACCTCCCAAAATGAAAGAGAAATAATTTGTGTTGCTTTAGTCACTAAGTTAGTAGTTGTTTGTTACAGAAGCAGTAGGAAACAAACACAGTCTCTGGATGCCATCATGAGCCATCAGGGAAAGCTGTCACCCCAAGGTGACGTGTCAGGCTTCAGGCAACCCTTCTCTCTTGCATTGCAAGATTCTGAGGCACCCTGCCTCACATTCGTGCCTGTTCCAGTACATGCACATGTTGTCATGTGAAGTCCTTAAGGGAAGTAAATCCTTCCTGTAGTTCCCCTCCTCCTGATCTTGCATGTGTAAGGAATGTTGCATTTGCATGTATAAGGATCATTGCACTTTTCACAATAGTTTATGGTAATTATTTGGGTATCTTAACTAGCTTTCCCCTGGCTGTAACTTTCCTGTAGTTTTCCTATGTAGTCTCAGTCTCCTTAATCTCTGTGCTTAGCAAAAGATTTGTCACTGTGCTCAACATACATGAATTAAATAGAATCTAGACAGGGCAAAACATACCCCCCACCTACCAGGAAGAAAGTTCAACATATATGGCATGGGCTGTAAAGAGGGCAGAAACAGGGTCACAAGGCAGGGCTAAGAGCAGCACACAAGCCTCACTACTGAATCCTGTTTGCTCCTTAGATCCCACTTGCCTGGGTCAGGTAGTCCAGGAGCCTGACATGTCTTTTGTGAAAACATGCAACGCAAGCATGAGATACTGGAGTGACACTTGCCTCATTCACAAAGTCCATCAACAAGTCTGGGTTGTACAATAACTTTAAAAATGAGCATCAAAGTAAAATTTCCAGGCCTCTCATTAAACAGTCACCTTATGAATCATGTAAGAAAACTGGTCTCATTGTTTATTAGTCACACCTTATTTCTGAGAAAAAATGGAAATTTGTTGAAAGACTCCATGTATGAATTTAAGACTTTGAGTCTTCTTAGGAGTAAAAAAATCTTCACTCAAAGGACAAATAATATGCCACAGGATCTAAAGGCTTCTTCTCAGTTTATCTGGAGGAAATAGCCGACGTGTGTATGCTTACATTTTGATATCTGTGTTAGAAATTGCTTGCATTCCTTTCCCCAGCTTACCAGGAGTAACTCTGTGGCACATTTAAAATGGCCTCTGCCAGTTACAGCGGTAGCTTATCTAAAAATAGGGTTTTGAGCCCCAAAACAAAGCAGCCTTGATTTTCTACTATGAAAGCTTCCTGTAATTCATTCATTAATCCAACAAATATTTAATTGCCTATCTAAATTAGACACTGGAAATACCATGAGAAACAAGACAGATTCCTGACATCACTGAATTCAGTCTAGCCAAGGGGACAGACAGTGGATGAACAATCTCAATGGTTATGAGTTTTATGTCATAGTGAACACAGAATGCCACGGGAATGTATACAGAGGAGTCTCCCCTCATCTGGGAAAAGTTTCTCTGAGTAAATGACCTTGAACTGAGAGCTAAGCAACACAGAGGGATCAGCTGGGTAAAAATGACAACAGAGATGGGAAGAATGGGAGGGATTACAGGCAAGGGATCAGCACGTCTACAGGCCCTAAAGCAACAAAGGGCATGACTGTTTGAAGAATCAAAATAACTTTGGTATGGCTAGAGCAGGGAGAGTAAGAGGGAAAAGGTAGGCAAGACACTAGTATGATCAAGTCCACAGGTCCCTAGAGCTCATGTTAGAGGTTTTTCTCAGAACCAGTCAAGTAAACAGAAGCAAAGAATACCATCCAGATCTATGAATCTATGATGGATTTAATTTAGGTTGTATTTCTATTGAAGTTCTTGTTTCAGGTGAATAAAATTTATTTCTGTTTTTATTTATTTACTTATGTTTCTATTTATTTGGGATATATTTTATTACAGGCAACTGATCCTGGTACATGAAGACCAAGTCACAGGCAGGTCACACCAGGAAGAACATGTAAGCTGGCTCTGAACCTAAGCACAAGCTGGTAACAGCTATGCCAAACTGCGTGAACTGCATCTCACAGCAGGGGTGCCTCCTCAAAAGCAATGTCCAAACAATTTGGTGTCTACTCGTGGTGAAAGATTCCTTTCCTAGATGCTGGCTCCAGAGCCTGCTAAAGCAGAGGTAACTTCTGCCACACACTGACTGTTCTACCTGGTGGCACCTATTTGCATTAGAAGGTGGTATACGGGCAGTTCTGGCTCTCCAAATTGGCCCAGTATGCAAAGAGCTGTGGTCGCACACAGCGGTCACTACCCTGTGTTGCCAGTATCATAGGCACCTGTGCTGACCATCCATGCAAATGGCTCCCCACTGCTGAGAATGCCTAACACGTGAGGAACACCGTAAGAAAATCTAAAACAAACAACAAACCCAGAAGTTCCATTTCTCTTCATCACAAACACCTTAATTATTGGTAGAGTCAAACACTGCAGTCATGCTAAATACAGACCATATGACATTTAAAAGCCTATGTTGCTTTAAGATTAAATAGCTTCAGAGTGAGAAATTATTGCTATAGTAACAGATGATCCATGGTTCTTTTAAAAATAAACTTCCATGTCAAAGAAAGAATCCATTCAAACTGTATTAATAATAAGCAAGCAAACTGAGAAAGAGAAAGGTGGTATTTAAAAGCATTGAATGTTTTTCATTTTTATTTCTAAAAAAAAAAAACACGTAACCATACCTAGAATAGAAATTTTGTACTGAATCAAAGGATTCCCATTTGCTCAACATCAAGGGAGAGCTTTTTTAAGTGAAAATATTTCTTGCTTTTTATACCTAAGATTTTAATAAAGGGCACAACATTTGGAAATGTATTTGGTTCTTTTGAGAAGAAGAAATACCTCTCTCTTTTTTTAAGGGGTTGGCTCTTAACTACAAAAAGGGGGGGGTTCTGTTATAAACATGGACTGAAATTAGATGGACTTCAGTTTTTCTTCAATTTTCTATTTATGTGATTCTTTATGTGACCTTAGACAACCAGTTTTCCCCTTCTCTGTGGATTAGGTCAAATGCCTGAAAAAAAAATAGGCAAATGTTTGAAGACCCCTTGCTCAGCATTAGCTACACGAGCCAGCAGTAGTCAAGTGGGTCCCCAGAGGCACAAGACTCACAGAGACCTGGGCTTATACCCTTGCTCAGGGCCCAGGAACTTGTGACCTTGAGCTAAGCCCTTCACTTTTCTAAAACTCACATGTGTGCTCAGTCATATCCGACTCTTTGCAACCCCATGGACCATAACCCACCAGGTTCCCTTGTCCATGTAATTTCCCAGGCAAGAATACTGGAGTGGGTTGCCATTTCCTCCTCCAGGGGATCTTTCTGAGCCAAGGATCAAACCTGCGTTTCCTGCACTGGCACGCAGATTCCATGCCACTATGCCACCTGGTAAGCCTAAAACTCACATACATCATCTGTAAACCAGGACTTGTGATGGCTTCATGCCTTCTCTCACACTGGATTTTGGGGAGAATCAAAAAAATAGTATATACGGACATGCTATGGAAACTCCAAAATTGAGAGGTTATAATTGCATTGTTCTCCTCTCTCACAAGGAAAGTTGTTGTTGTTGATGGTGGTGGTGGTGTGTGTGTGTGTGTGTGTGTGTGTGTATGAATTTTTGTACTCTTAGAGTGTGGTTTCTCAGAACAGGTACTGTATTTCTTAGCCATAGGAGATGTAGCGCTTCTGAAGCCTAAGAGAAAAAGAGAGAGAGACTCTCATCAGCATGAAGTCTGGATATGGAAGAGCATACTGTAGGTGCCAGTAATTTATAACTATTCTCCCATTTTACAGATGAGGAAAGTGAAACTCAAAGAAAATAAATGTTTCAAGTCAAGGACACAATTCATAAAGAGCAAGATCCAACCTAAATTCAGGTCTTATGAATTCTTAGTCTGGTCTTCTTTTCACTAAAAGAACTCCAGAGGAAATTTGGGTTACATTTGAGTGATAAAAGGATGAGACTGGGTATAAAACACTTTGGTCAGTTTCACTTTGAAAGGTAAACTGTGAAAAGAGAATGCATTCCTATTTCAAGGACCACTTGAGGTTGTATATCTTAACTACAGAAACACAAAGTTAGAACTGAGCATGAGGAAAAGGGGAGACCAGTGGCCTCTAATATTTTTTTTTTCCTTAGAAAAGAAATGACCATCCCTGAAAAAACAAACAAAAACAAAGATGACTGTTAGCAGAAGTGAGGAAATCGTGATTATGTTTTCTGGCTTTCAGAGACATTTCATCAAGGAGATTTTTAACTGTATGGAAGCAAACACCTTACCTAAGATCACACTGCTGACCTCAGGCAGAAAAAAACACCTCAACTTGCAGCTTAGGCTGAGATCTTTCAGTGACAAAGCTGAGCTATGGCTGGGGGCTCCTTCTCAGTCTATGAGCAGATAAACTGGATCTAAGTTAAACAGTGAATTTGATTCAGATTCGCCTCAGTAGGTATGTATGATTCAACACTGCACAGAAAAGTAGTCAGAATGGATTGTTTTACCAGAACGGAATATTGATGAATTTCTCAGAGATCTTTGTGTACAAGAGGTAACCAAGTTTCTCTATCAACATACACCAGGAGCAAGGCAGCCTTGGGGGGGAATGACTCCAGTGCCATCTAGTGTACATGCAGTTGGAGTAAATGTTCTTGAAATGAGAAGTACTCACAAGTGCCACCTAGTGACTCAGGGAAAAAGTACTCCCAGGACAAGAGAATTGANATCTTTGTGTACAAGAGGTAACCAAGTTTCTCTATCAACATACACCAGGAGCAAGGCAGCCTTGGGGGGGAATGACTCCAGTGCCATCTAGTGTACATGCAGTTGGAGTAAATGTTCTTGAAATGAGAAGTACTCACAAGTGCCACCTAGTGACTCAGGGAAAAAGTACTCCCAGGACAAGAGAATTGATTTTATTTTTTTAATATAAATTTATTTATTTTAATTGGAGGTTAATTACTTTACAATATTGTATTGGTTTTGCCATACATCAACATGAATCCGCCACAGGTATACACGTGTTCCCCATCCTGAACCCCCCTCCCTCCTCCCTCATTGTACCATCCCTCTGTTAATAGCTAGTCTTATCCTTTGTGAACTGAAAGCTAAATAAAATTGATTTAATTGAAATCTCTCTAGATAGGAATTAAGTTGCATTTCCAATGGAAACTTATTAAAACATATCTCATTTGGGTTTTCTCTGAGAGAACAGCCTTATCAGACCTCCCCCTCCAAGTCCATTCTCCAAAATACAACCTGCTCCACTGAGCTCCCCAGCACTTTGCTCATGTCTTCCACCCTCTCTACTCACAACAGAGACAGCAGCCAGATGAGGTTTTCTAAATATATAATCCAAGTCATGTCATCACCCTGCTCAAAACTCCCCGAGTTTCTCATGTCAGTCAAAGTACAAGTCAAATTCCTAACCAATCCTCACATCATTAAGGCCACAAAGACCTCTCTGAAGTATCTGCCACACTTTCTCACTTGCCCACTCAGTTTCAGCCACGCTGGTATTCTTACAATATCTGGAACACATCAGATGTGCTTCTGCCTTAGATTTGATCTTTCCCCTCTGCCTCGATGAATGTACTTAATGTGCTCAGTCACTTAAGTTGTGTCCAACTCTTTGCAACCCCATGGACTGTAGCCCACCAGGCTCCTCTGTCCATGGCATTCTCTAGGCAAGAATCCTGGAGTGGGTTGTCATGCCCTCCTCCAGGGGATCTTCCTGACCCAGGGATCAAATCTGCATTTCTTGCAACTCCTGCATTGGTAGGTAGGTTCTTTATCACTAGTGCCACCTAGGAAGCCCAAATGTACTTATTATGTGAAATAAAATTGAATTGGGAAAGACTGGCTTTCAGAAAACAGAGATGGTATAGTATAGTGGTTAACAGCATGGGCATGGGTGTCATGGTTAAGTCATGGACCCACCCCACACTAGCTGTGTGACTTTGAATAAGTATTCAAACTCCCTGATCCTCAGTTTCCACATCTGAAAAAAAAAAAAAAGGATGACAATAAAAGCTATTATTATATTTAATATATAATATTATATATATTGTGGTCTGCCCTGGTGGCTCAGAGGTTTTATATATATATTATATATAATATTGAAAGCTATTAGAATGCTGTGGCAAGAACTGGCTGCTAAAAGGCTGGTTCCTAGCAGAGGCCAGGCACATAGAAGAAGTTCCTTAAATATTACCTTACTGCTGTTATTAAGATGGAAAAATGCAGGCTGATGATGGTTTAGTCAGATGGTGCTTTACTGGCATGAAGGATTGGACCCAACGTGTATTTCAAAGAATGTAGCCAAAGCTGCTTAGTCTGAGACCCTGTACATTTCCCACAGGAAGACAGACATGGCCTTCCCTTCAAATCAGAGAGGGCATGAAGGAATCACAGCAAAACAGTAACCCTGCAGGACCCTATGGGGCCATCTTGGGACAGGCCTTCCCTGTATCCTCTGCTTTAACTCCTCTCTGAGGCACTAGGATAATACTATTTGAAGCAAACTTCCTCTGATGTTTTGCAAATGTGAAAAACCCCCACCTAAGGGAAGATGTTAACTACTTCGTTGCCAGGAGCCCACAGCCCCTGGCCTCCTGGACCTTAAGGAGGCTTATACCCTGTGACACCACCCTGTTCCCTTACCATGAGCCAAACAGAATTGTGCATGATCTGATCATTTACCTTGAGACACCCCACCTACCCACCCCACCGCCTCACCTGGCGACTCCAACATTTACATTTGTTTGGCCTCACTGTGTATCAGGCACACAAACTTGTGTTAACTAAACCAGGTAGCCAAAGATCTCACCAAGCAGGAATGCTGGGCCCACATTCTCACCATGAAAGATAAACAGAATGTTTAAATGATTACTCTTATCTCAAGACACAGAAGGATGAGAGAGGGAGATGTGGCTTAGCAACAGCACATGCAGAGACGGCAGGAATGTTAGTTATCTGCAAGTTCAGTAGAAACTAGGAGGGCAGCATGACTGCCAGAGGGTTCATCTGCTCCTGGGGTGTATTGGCAAGAGCACCAGGCTCAGAACAAGAGCTGGGCTGGCTCTATCCTCCCTGGACAGCTGAAGTGGTGGGCTCACTTCCAGGCAGCACCCTTTAAGGGGACACACCTAAAGAGAGTAGTGATTCAGATGGGGAAGGAATAACAGACATGGGAAACAGTTCACAGGCCTTGGAATGTTTAAGCTGAAAGTGTGCAGACCTGAGAGCACTGCCTTCAAATCCATGCAGGGCTGTCATGTGAGACAAGAAACAAACTTAATTCTGCTCCTTTTTCTGGACAGCTTCACTTAACAAATCCCACGGACTTAGAAAAGTCCCAGGGAGACAGATTCAGGCTTGAACAAGGAAATCTCCCATTTAAAATTGCTTCTGTACGTGGAGTTGCTTTGTGATATAGTCAGTGCCTTATCACCAGAGACTGGCCAGGAGACTTTGGTATGGAGAATACTGCAGACGCTGTCCAAGCCTTCTGGCAAAGTTGAGCTAATCACAAAGCTTCAAATTCTGAGAGTCTAGGAGATGGCTGACAAGGAACCAGACAATCTTGATCTAGAGATCCCAGAGTTGGGTATGGCTTGAAAGTGAGAGATGCAGAGAAGTCAAGCAAAGACTTAGAAAATGCAGCAAGAAAATGAGAGAAGTTTGAGTTGCAAGGGGTTTGTTGCTAAGCAGAGTAGGAGACAAGACATGATGTCAGCATTGTCTGAGTCTTCAAGTCTCCTCTTTGTCAGTAAGGCTCAGGGCCCAGAGCCTTTCCCTGGGTAAAATCTGGGCACCCAGGTAGCCAACCTGAGTCAGTTTTCTCTATTTTACAGGTGGCAGAAGATGAGATGGTTAGCATCACTGATTCAATAGACATGAATTTGAGCAAACTCTGGGAGATAGTGGAGGACAGAAGAGTCTGGCATGCTGCAGTCCGTAGAGGTGCAAAGAGCCAGACACAACTTAGCTGCTGATCAACAACAACAATGCCCAGTCCATTTCCAAGTTGGCAAATTCATAACCTGCACTTGTGTTTTGATCTTAGCTCTTCAGTTCTAGTTAGTTGTTCAGCCTGGGAAGGTCCCAAGGGGCATTGATACTCACACTTGTTGGGAGGATGTAAATCATCCAAGTGAATGGGGTAGGAAGGAGGTCCCAGCAGAGAGGGAACCAGCTACTAAAGTTCAAGCACTTCCACAAGTATAGAGCATCTCAGACTGCTATAGCAAATTATTGTAGACTGGGTGGCTTAAACAATGTTTATTTCACACAGTTCTGGAGGCTGAGAAGTCTAAGACCAAGGTGCTAAGAGATCCAGTGTCTAGTGAACAACCACTTCCTGACATGCAGATGGCCAGATTCTTTTTTTACATGGCAGGCAGACATATCTCTAGTGTCTCCTTTTATAAACGGATCCATCCCACTCCTAAGGACTCATGACCTAACTACCTCCCAAAGGCCCCAGCTTCAATATCATCATATGAGGGCTGAAAAGTTCTACCTAAGATTTTTGGGAGGACACACATTTACAGTTCATAATACAGAGCATAAAGCACAGGCAGGGGAGATGCTCAAGATAAGGAGATGTCTACAGAGCAGATCTAATCAAATGATGCAACATAAATGTCGGCATTAAACCAAAAAATCTTGTCTTTTAACATGGATAGCTACAATGGCCATAACTTAAAATAACTAGATGTTGAAATCACCTGGGCAATTTGAAAGGGAACAAATCTATCCCTCCTGGTTTGGCATCTCGTGAAGGGGCAAGGTTTGCTGATCAGGGTGCAAAATTGAGCAAACATCAGACCATTTTTCATGGGTTTGTTTACAAGGCCCACTTTTTATCCAATGACCCTAGAAAGCTAAAATATTATGGGCTCGGAAAGTGCCAATTGATCGTATAAGTTAAACAATGTTGAGATGTAACCACTTAGGACTGAGTTGACTCGTGGGGCCTCATTGTGTTTGTTAGAGGAGATTAGCGTCTCTCTCCTGAAGTAGCACAGGAAATGGATGTTCGGTAATAACCAGAGACATGGCTCATGAAGCCATGTCCACTTAGCCCCAATATGCAGAGGCACATGATGGGAAGATTTCCAAATGTGAACTTTGACATGTTCGGCCTCAATCACAACTTTGCCTTGAGACTCCCCAGTCCCAGAGCATCCATCAGACAAGTGTCTGTGTGAACTCTGCACACAGCTAAGTAGCCAGTTCAGGCTCTTTCCCTCTCTTTGACCTAGTTTCCTGGGTCTCATCCAACAACAAATTCCTTTTTATTGTGATCAGCATGGGTGAGAACACTCAAAGCATGAAGCTAAGTCTTTGGACACATGGGCATGACGCCTTGCTTTAAGAAAAGCAAATATAGTATGGATGGCCCCAAACTGCCCACCGAAAATATATAGTTTTTTAAAAATTCATTAGCTTTGCAAAAATATATACCACAGGCTCTCTGCGTTAAATTATGCACGAATCTATAAATATTTGCAGAGTATGCATAAATAAGTTTATTACATAAAAGGAGGTACACATGCAGAGAGCAATTAAACAGTGGCCTGGAGGAGAAAAGGGAAGCATTCATTCCTGTAGCTGGACTTTTAGGGCAGCTCCACTTTGTAAATGTAAAGCCACCAGATCACACAGAACCCTGGCCAGAAATAGGGGCACATGATATCAGAGAGACTTTAGAAAATATCTATTACACTGTATATTGGTTCAGTTCAGCTCAGTTCAGTTGCTCAGTCGTGTCTGACTCTTTGCAACCTCATGGACTACAGCACACCAGGCCTCCCTGTCCACCACCAGCTCCCAGGGAATACCCAAACTCATGTCCACTGACTCGGTGATGCCATCTAACCATGTCATGCTCTGTCTTTCCCTTACCCTCCTGCCTTCAATCTTTCCCAGCATCAGGGTCTTTTCCAATGAGTCAACTCTTCACACCAGGTGGCCAAAGTATTGGACTTTCAGCTTCAACATCAGTCCTTCCAATGAACACTCAGGACTGATCTCCTTTAGGATGGACTGGTTGGATCACCTTGGAGTCCAAGGGACTCACAAGAGTCTTCTCCAACACAATTCAAAAGCATCAATTCTTCTGTGCTCAGCTTTCTCTGTAGTCCAATTCTCACATCCATACATGACTACTGGAGAAACCATAGCCTTGACTAGATGGACATTTGCTGGCAAAGTAATGTCTCTGCTTTTTAAAATACTGTCTATGTTGGTCATAGCTTTTTTTCCAAGGAGCAAGTGTCTTTTAATTTCATGGCTGCAGTCACCATCTGCAGTGATTTTGGAGCCCTCAAAAATAAAGTCTTCCACTGTTTCCACTGTTTCCTCATCTATTTGCCATGAAGTGATGAGACTGGAAGCCATGATCTTCGTTTTCTGAATGTTGAGTTTTAAGCCAACTTTTTCACTCGCCTCTTTCACTTTCATCAAGAGGCTCTTTAGTTCTTCTTCACTTTATGCCATTAGGGCAGTGTCATCTGCATATCTGAGGTTATTGATATTTCTCCCAGCAATCTTCATTCTAGCTTGTGCTTATTCCAGCCCAGCATTTTGCATGATGTACTACACATATAAGTTAAATAAACAGGGTGACAATACACAGCCGTAACGTACTTCATTTCCTATTTGGAACCAGTCCGCTGGTTCCATGTCCAGTTTTAACTCTTGCTTCCTGATCTGCATACAGATTTCTCAAGAGGCAGGTCAGGTGGTCTGGTATTCCCATCTCTTTCAGAATTTTCCAGTTTATTGTGACCCACACAGTCAAAGGCTTTGGCATAGTCAATAAAGCAGAAATAGATGTTTTTTTGGAACTCTCTTGCTTTTTTGATGATCCACAGATGTTGGCAATTTGATCTCTGGTTCCTCTGCCTTTTCTAAAACCACCTTGAACATTCGAAGTTCACACTTCACGTATTGTTGAAGCCTGGCTTGGAGAAGTTTGAGCATTACTTTGCTAGAGTGTGAGATGAGTGCAATTGTGCAGTAGTTTGAGCATTCTTTAGAATTGCCTTTCTTTGGGATTGGAATGAAAACTGACCTTTTCCAGTCCTGTGGCCACTGCTGAGTTTTCCAAATTTTCTGGCATATTGAGTGCAACACTTTCACAGCATCATCTTTCAGGA
>SJYA01003486.1:60120-73665 GCA_006410615.1 Neotragus moschatus
TAGTTTGAGCATTCTTTAGAATTGCCTTTCTTTGGGATTGGAATGAAAACTGACCTTTTCCAGTCCTGTGGCCACTGCTGAGTTTTCCAAATTTGCTGGCATATTGAGTGCAGCACTTTCATAGCATCATCTTTCAGGATTTGAAATGCCTCAACTGTAATTCCATCACTTCCACTAGCTTTGTTTGTAGTGATGCTTCCTAAGGCCCACTTGACTTTGCATTCCAGGATGTCTGGCTCTAGCTGAGTGTGACTGATCAAACCATTGTGATTATCTGGGTCATGAAGATCTTTTCTGTACAGTTCTTCTATGTATTCTTGCTACCTCTTAATATCTTCTGATTCTTTTAGGTCCATACCATTTCTGTCCTTTACTGTGCCCATCTTTGCATGAAATATTCCCTTTGTATCTCTAATCTTCTTGAAGAGATCCCTAGTCTTTCCCATTCTGTTGTTTTCCTCTATTTCTTTGCATTGATTGCTGAGGAAGGCTTTCTTATCTCTCCTTGCTATTCTTTGTAACTGCATTCAGATGCTTATATCTTTCCTTTCCTCCTTTGCTTTTCACCTCTCTTNATACAAGTGTTCAACTTCAGCTTCTTCAGCATTACTGGTTGGGGCATAGACTTGGATTACTGTGATACTGAATGGTTTTCCATGAAAGAAACAAAGATCATTCTGTCATATATTGGTTAATGAGGAAAAATATATGTTATTTATATAAACACATGGGCGCTTCAATGGGTGACTCACATTTTATTCTTCAGAAAGTTGTTAACAAAATTCAGACATTGAATTGTAAGGCTGTCATTTTATTTCAATCAACTCAACACACTTTTGACCAATTATTAACTATAAGACACCCTGCTAAGTGCTACATGAGATAGAAAGATGAACAAGACACAGCCTTGGCTGCTGTAGCACTNCAGAAAGTTGTTAACAAAATTCAGACATTGAATTGTAAGGCTGTCATTTTATTTCAATCAACTCAACACACTTTTGACCAATTATTAACTATAAGACACCCTGCTAAGTGCTACATGAGATAGAAAGATGAACAAGACACAGCCTTGGCTGCTGTAGCACTCACGACATGAAGAAAATAAGAATGTCAACATCACTTACAACACAAGGCCAGTAAAGAGTGTTCATGTTATGTCTTGAGTAATAAGGAGTCATTGAAGTCCTTTAAGCAGAGCAGTGATGACATCCAGGTTTCATTTTAAAGAGATCACTCCTCAGTGTGAATAATGGGCTGTAGGAATAGCAAGAATGTGAATACAGAGACCCATTAGAAGGTGTTGCAGTGGGCCACAGGAGCAATAATGCTGGTCTAGACCAGCGCAATGGAGATTGAAAGCAAGACATGCTAATGATGTCATGCATGCAAAATCCATCTGATCTTGCAGACTTGATCCAGAAGACAACTATGCTTGAGAAGGAAAAGAGGTCTCTCAGATGAGCATGTAGGCACCTGGGGAAATGAGATGGCTATCAACATTGAAGCAGAGAAAGCAGCACAAATTTAGGGTGTAGCAGGTGATGAGAGGGCTCATAGGTGTTTCCCTGGATTTTTCTTCATGGAATAGATATTGATTCTAGCTTGAGTTTTCATAATGTTAAGTAAGCAATCTGTTTACAGAATCTTCTGGCCAAATTAGTGGAAAGAGATCACCAGTGCAGGTTATCTGGAATATGCAGAGTGACACATGAATGAGTTGGAAAGAACTACATCTGAGAAAGAGGATATTCTTCTGGTCAGCATCCTCAGATGCTTAGGAGTCCAAGAACTGGGAATTGGATTCAGAGCTCAGTAAAATAAAAGATTCATCCCATGGTCACCTTTCAGAAAAGTATCAAGATATTTTAACAGGACCAAGACTCAATCCTAATGACCTCCTTTCATGGCAGCTGAACTGTGTTGTCTTTTCATACAGAATATCTAGAGACCAGATAGACAATGGTAAAATGTACAGAACTTGCAAATTTATAAATAGTGCAAGAAAGGGAAAAGCTTTTAAATACTGGGTCTTCAAGACACTGTTTTCTCCTCACACTTTCATACCTCTGTCGCCTCAGAAAGCCTACTAAAGGCCACCTCCGTGGTTAAATGCAAAACACTCCTCATGACTGCATTCAAAGATGATTTGTCAGATGACAAAATTCCCACTGTCCATTTATTTTGATATCCATTCTGACAGAGACTTGAATATGTGGGTTAAAGTTCCAGGAAATGATAAGTAGCTTCAAAATCGTGGAGTGATATAATATGAATCCACTGATTCATTCATACATTCATCTAGGGAAAGCATGTTACCCCAGCGACCCCAGGCTTTGGCATCAGACAGACATAACTTAGGCGTATCTACCTCCTGGTTTTGTGACATCAGCCAAGACACTTCCTTGTACTCTAAATTCCTCATTTGGTAAATGGAGGTGATTTGGTAAATGGAGGTGATACAGATACAAAAGATTGGACTTCCCCGGTGGCTCAGTGGTAAAGAATCTGCTGCCAATGCAAGTGACATGGGTTTGATCCCTGGTCCAGGAAGTTCCCACATGCCATGGAGCAAGCCAGTGTACCACAACTGCACAGCCCACACGCTGCAACCACTGAAGCCTGCAGGCCCTAGAGCCTGTGCCCCACAACAAGAGAAGCCACAGCAATGAGAAGCCCACACATTGCAACTAGAGAGTAGCCTCTGCTTACCACAACTAGAGAAATGTCCGTGCAGCAACAAAAACCCAGGGTAGCCAAAAATAAATAATTAAATTAAAAATACTTTTAAAACTACACAAGATTAAATGAGAGACTGCAAGTAAATAATTTAGTGTGGTACCTGGCACAGAGTAGACAGGCAATGAATGACTAGTGGGCTTAACTCTCATTCAATAAATGTTTCTGGAGCACATGCCACATGTAAGACAATGCACTGGATGATGAGGAGAAATGAATAGGCCACTGCTCTCCAAAAGCCTGCAACTGGAAACTGGAATTTGAATAAAGAAGGCCCATGAGACTTCTTCATTAATAAGGCAGACATATTTATGTTGACTTGGCTTTCTTTTCCCACCAACACTGCTGAACACATCATGCCTTCTCTAGGACAGTGATTCTTATTCTGGACTGTTACACTCTAATCACTACCACATGATTCGGGAAAAAAAGATTTCAGAAGAAACATAAAACATTGGTGAATTATTCATCTTTATCTACTCCCAAGAAATAGCATGGTACATTTCTACATTTTGAAATGTAAGACTCAAGTCATTAACATAGAATGCATTTTGAGAAGCTCTCTTCTGTGAGCAATTACTGCAGCACTTGTAGAATGACTTCAGTGCTTAATTTTTTTAAATAAATGTGCATATGTCCAACTGAATGAAACAGGTACAAGCTATCTCAAACCACTTACAAAACTGAGATATGATTCTTGGAGAACATATTTGAATAATGAGTTTAGACTTTGCCCTAAAACTCTCAAAACAAACATTTCCAAGGGAGGCCTTCCTACACTTTAACTATGAAATAAAGAGACATATCCAGAGGAGAGAGAACTCTATTTCCAGACAATCAAGTTCCATGCAAAAGAAAAAAACTCATTTGCTTAAATCAAATGTTTTCAAATAACTGAGTTTTTCATTCTTTCAACTTTTGGGGAATAAAGTCAGTTTATTGGTGGAAATATCATAATATTTCCTGGTTTCTAAATCTAATGTCCAGGTGGTATTTCTGCAAAATGTGCAGAGAAAAAAATTACTCAAGACAGAAGAAGCTTTCTACCATAACTTGATCTTGCGTTCTTACAGATTGAAAGGGTTTGTTAGTGGTGTTCAGGTTTTAGTTTTGTATATGGTAGAAATTTCTGGTATATTCTACTCAAGATATGCTGCAGTCAGATGGTTGCAGATCTACTCCCAAATGATTGCTCATTAATATAAATTATTTTGTGCCTAAGACTATCCTGGTGCATATAATTTTAAACGTAATCTAATCACTTCCTAGTTACATGATAACAAGTGCAGGCTCTCATCAGAGGGAAGGTTCAAATTGATATGACAGAGTCAGTTTAAAAACAGAACAGACTCCTAAAACCATAAATTGAGTCTTCACCATAGACTATGAAAAACAGCAGAAGTGTTCAGTCTCCAGAGCACCTTCTTGAATTTTGCAGGGTTTGAAAATAATAACATTGAACCTGAAACTTTCCACTCCACTGGGTTAACCAAAAGCTTATTTCATGCATTAAGCCATTTGTATGTATTTTATAATGCAATTTTAAACTGGGTTCCAGGGCGGTCCTAAGACAGAGGAGGAATAGGATGGGGAGACCACTTTCTCCCTGACAAATTCATTGAAAGATCACTTGAACACTGAGCAAATTCCACAAAACAACTTCTGAATGCTGGTGGAGGACACCAGGCACCCAGAAAGGCAGCCAATTCTCTTCACAAGGAGGCAAGACATAATAAAACAGATAAAAAGAGAGACAAAAGAGTTAGGGACAGAGACTCGTCCCAAGGAGGGACTCATGAAGGAGAAGTTTCCAAACACCAAGAAACCCTCTCACTGGTGGGTCTGTGGGGAATTTTGGAATCTCAGAGGGCAACATAACAGGGAGAAGGAAAAAAAAATCCAACAAACTAAGCGCCTAATCACAACTCCCAGCAGAGAAGTAGCCCAGACGCTGGTATCTGCCAGTGGCAAGCAGGGGCTGAACAGGGAGGCGCAGGCTGCACTGCTTAGGGTAAGGACCCGGCCTGAATGCCCTGAGGTCAATCTGAGGGAGCTAACATGAGACAGCAACCCAAACTGTGGGATAGCCAGAGAGAGAGAGAGAAAAAAAAGAGAGCGAGAGAGAGAACTTTCCTGTGAAAGCTCTAAGGTACAGCTTGGGCCGCTCACAGAACAAAAGATTGAGGAATACCAGAGGAGAGGTAGCAGGTTGCCGACGGGCCCCTCCCGTCACCAGAGGAAGAGAGGCAGGCAGGCGACAGCAAGAGCCAGAAGGTGAGAGGCAATCTCAGCCCCTGAGATGGCATCCTGCACCAAACTGTGAGCAGGCTCCCAGTTGCTAACCAAGTCTTCCTGGGATCCTGGGCAGTTGACATCCACCAGGAGGATCGCAGCCTGAGATCAGCTCCCCAGAGGAGATACACAGAACACCTGAGAAGGAGCTCTCACTGCACACCCAGGAAACCCAGCAGCTGGGACTGGGGAGGTGATAAGATGCACCGCCCACCTGGGAGAGTGTGCTTGCGGAACACCTGGTCACCTGAGCTACTCAGACCAGGGAAGGACACAAAATGCAGGCCCAACCAAGTCTGTGCCTTTGTGCAGTACCCAAGAACCTGAATCTGAGCGCTAAGTCCTGGGAAATTCATGCAACTCAGGGCATGAAAGTTCCCTTGCAGAGCAACCTGGACCCTGAGCAGTGTAGACAGGCAAAGCATACACACCAAGAGCAGGGGCAAACCCAGTGTGGTCCATACACTGCAAGCACTCCCCACACATGCCAGTGATATTTCTTTGCAGTATTCCTCCCTCGCCACAGCACAACTGAACAACTGAGCCTAAGTAAGTGACCACCCTTGCCCCCTTGTGTCAGGGCGGAAATTAGACACTGAAGAGACGTGCAAACGGAGGAAGCTAAAATAAACAAAGAAGATGGAAACACTTTGGAAGTGACAGGTGCAACAGATTAAAACATTGTAGTTAGCACTGACTACATTCGAAGGGGCCTATATACCTTGAGAAGTATAAGATGGAACCAGGAACTATCTGAAACTGAACTGACCCCACATTGCCCTCAATAGCTCCAGAAAAATTCCTAGATATATTTTACTATTATCATTTATTAATTTTTAAACTTATTTTTATTTTTAAGTTCTTTATTACTTCTTTGATTTTCATTCTTATAACCTACTATTACCTTACCAAAAACACCCTATTTTTAAGTGAATTTCATATATTATTTATAATTCTTCTGATTATGTTTTTTTTTTAATATTGTATTTTTGAAAGTCTAACATTTACTCTAGATTTTTAATCTTTGCTTTTTGGTATTTGTTATCAATTTTGTACCTTTAAGAAACCAATTATCAGTACCCATTTTTACTTAGGAGTGTGATTACTGACTTGATTGCTCTCTCCCCCTTTTGACTCTCCTTTTTCTCCCCCAGGTCATCTCTGTCTCCTTCCTCTCCCTTCTCTTCTATACCCAACTGTGTGAATCTCTTTGGGTGTTCTGGGCAGTGGAGAACACTTAGGGAACTGATTACTGGCTATATCTGTCTCTCTCCTTTTGACTCCCCCTTTTCTCCTCCTGGATCTTCTCCTCTATCTCCTCCCTCCCCCTTCTCTTCTTTATGTAACTCCATGAACCTCTCTGAGTGTTCCAGACTGTGGATAGCAAATAGGGAATTGATTACTGGTTAGATTCCTTCACCACTTTTGATTCCCCCTATTCTTCTGATCACCTCTATCTGCCTCCTCCCCTTCTCTTCTCCATGTAACTGTGAACTTCTCTGGGTGTCTCTGACTGTGGAGAATCTTTTCACCATTAACCTAGATGTTTTATCATTGGTGCTTATATGGATGGAGAAGTCTTGAGGTGAATAAGACTGAAAGCCAGAGGCAGTAGGCTTAAATCCAAAACTTGAGAACACCATAAAATTCCTGACTCCAAGGAACATTAATTGACAAGAGCTCATCCAAAAGTCTCCATACCTACACCGAAACCAAGCTCCACCCAAAAGCTAACAAGTTTCAGAGCAAGACATACCAAACTAATTCTCTAACAACACAGGAACATAACCCTGAGCATTAAAATATAGGCGACCAAAAGTCACACCACCCCATCAGCTCAGTTCAGTAGCTCAGTCATGTCCGACTCGTAGACATCTCAAAACTCACTACTAGACACTTCATTGCACTCCAGAGAGAAGAGATTTGGCTCCACCCACCAGAACACTGACAAAAGCTTCCCTAACGAGGAAACATTGACAAGCCAATCGTGCAACTCAACCCATAGGGAGGAACCTCCACAATAAAGATGAACCAAAAACATCCAGGATATTGAAAGGCCACCCCAAACAGCAATATAAACAAAATGAAAAGGCAGAGAAATATTCAGCAGGTAAAGGAACATGATAAAATCCCACCAAACCAAAGAGGAAGAGATAGGGAGTCTACCTGAAAAAGAATTCAGAATGATGATACTAAAAACAATCCAAAATGTTGAAAAATAAAAATGGAGTTACAGATAAATAGTCTGGAGACAAAGATTGAGAAGACACAAGGAAAGTTTAAAAAGGACCTAGAAGAAATTTTTAAAAGTTCAATCAATAATGAATAATGCAATAACTGAGGTCAAAAACACTCTGGGGGGAACCAACAGTAGAATAATGGAGGCAGAAGATAGGATAAGTGAAGTGGAAGATAGAATGGTGGAAATAAATGAAGCAGAGAGGAAAAAAGAAAAAAGAATTTAAAGAAATGATGACAAACACAGAGATCTCTGGGACAATGTCAGACACCCCACATTTGAATCATAGGAGTCCCAGAAGAAGAAAAGAAGAAAGGCCATGAGAAGATATTTGAGGAGGTAATAGTTGAAAACTTTCCTAAAATGGAGAAGAAAATAGTCACCCAAGTTAAAGAAACCCAGAGAGTCCTAAATAGGATAAACCCAAGGTGAAACACCCCAAGACACATATTAATCAAATTAACAAAGATCAAACACAAAGAACAAATATTAAAAGCAGCAAGGGAAAAACAAATTACACACAAGGGGATCGCCATAAGGATAACAGCTGATTTTTCAATAGAAACTCTTCAGGCCAGANTTTTGCTTTCTTGCATTTCTTTTTCTTGGGGATGGTCTTGATTCCTGTCTCCTGTACAATGTCATGAACATATATCCATAGTTCATCATGCATTCTCTCTATCAGATCTAATCACTTGAATCTATTTCTTACTTCTACTGTATAGTAATAGGGATTTGATTTAGGTCATATCTGAATGGTTTAGTGGTTTTCTCCACTTTCTTCAATTTCAGTCTGAATTTGGCAATAAGAAGTTTATGATCTGAGCCACAGTCACCTCCCAGTTTGTTTTTGCTGACTGTATAGAGCTTCTCCATCTTTGGCTGCAAAGAATAAACACAATATGATTTCGGTGTCGACCATCTGGTGATGTCCATGTGTAGAGTCTTCTCTTGTGTTGTTGGAAGAGGTTGTTTGCTATGACCAGTGCATNAGTTTATGATCTGAGCCACAGTCACCTCCCAGTTTGTTTTTGCTGACTGTATAGAGCTTCTCCATCTTTGGCTGCAAAGAATAAACACAATATGATTTCGGTGTCGACCATCTGGTGATGTCCATGTGTAGAGTCTTCTCTTGTGTTGTTGGAAGAGGTTGTTTGCTATGACCAGTGCATTGTCTTGGCAGAACTCTATTAGCCTTTACCCTGCTTCATTCTGTACTCCAAGGCCAAATTTGCCTGTTCCTCCAGGTGTTTCTTGACTTCCTCCTTTTGCATTCCGGTCCCCTATAATGAAAAGGACATTTTGGGGGGGTGTTAGTTCTAGAAGGTCTTGTAGGTCTTCATAGAACTGTTCAACTTCAGCTTCTTCAGCATTACTGGTCAGGGCATAGACTTGAATTACCGTGATATTGAATGATTTGCCTTGGAAACAAACAGAGATAATTCTGTCATTTTTGAGACTGCATCCAAGTACTGCATTTTGGACTCTTTTGTTGACTATGATGGCTATTCCATTTCTTCTAAGGGATTCCTGCACACAGTTGTAGATATAATGGTCATCTGAATTAATTCACCCATTCCAGTCCATCTTATTTCACTGATTCCTAGAATGTCAATGTTCACTCTTGTCATCCCGTTTGACCACTTCCAGTTTGCCTTGATTCATGGACCTAACATTCCAGGTTCCTATGCAATATTGCTCTTTACTGCATCGAACCCTGCTTTCATCACCTGTCCCATTCATAACTGGGTGTTGTTTTTGCTTTGGCTCCATCCCTTCATTCTTTCTGGAGATATTTTTTCACCGATCTCCAGTAGCATATTGGGCACTGACCAACCTGGGGAGTTCATCTTTCAGTGTCCTATCTTTTTGCCTTTCATACTGTTCATGGGGTTCTCAAGGCAAGAATACTGAAGTGGTTTGCCATTCCCTTCTCCAGTGGACCACATTCTGTCAGACCTCTCCACCATGACCTGGCCATCTTTGGTGGCCCCCCACAGCATGGCTTAGTTTCAATGAGTTAGAAAAAGCCGTGGTCCATGTGATCAGATTGGCTAGTTGTCTGTGATTGTAGTTTCAGTCTGTCTGCCCTCTGGTCCCCTCTCTCAGTGCCTACTGTCTTGGGTTTCTCTTACCTTGGACGTGGGGTCTCTCTTCACGGTTGCTCCAGCCTAGCACACCCGCTCCGCCTTACCTCGGAATGCTTTATTTTAAATGTGCTACCTCCAAATTACTACTTGGGTAGTCTGGTCAGAAAATCCCCATCTTGAGAGATGAATCATCATCAAGAACCACTCACAATTACCTTTTATATTTGCTTTCTTTAAAATTTTTTTAAATTAATTTATTTATTTTAATTGGAGGATAATTACCTCACAATATTGTGATGGTTTCTGCCATACAGCAACATGAATGTAATGCACAAAATTCTCCAAGATAGGCTTCAACAGTACATGAACTGTGAACTTCCAGATGTTCAAGCCAGATTTTGAAAAGGCAGAGGAACCAGAGATCAAATTGCCAACATCCACTGAATCACTGAAAAAACAGAAGAGTTCCAGAAAAACATCTACTTCTGCTTTACTGACTATGCCAAAGCCTTTGATTGTGTAGATCACAGCAAACTGTGGAAAATTCTTTAAGAGATGGGAATACCAGACCACTTGGCCTGCCTCCTGAGAAATCTGTATGCTGGTAAGGAAGCAACAGTTAGAACTGGACATGGAACAACAGGCTGGTTCCAAATAAAGAAAGAAGTATGTGAAGGCTGTATACCGTCACCCTGCTTGTTTAACTTATTATGCAAAGTACATCTGCAAAATGCCCAGCTGGATGAAGCACAAGCTGGAATCAAGACCCCTGGGAAAAATATCAGTAATCTCAGATATGCAGATGACACCACCCCTATACCAGAAGCAAAGAAGAACTAAAGAACCTCGTGATGAAAGTGAAAGAGGAGAGTGAAAAAGTTGGCTTAAAACTCAACATTTAGAAAACTAAGATCATGGCATGTGGTCCTATCACTTCTTGGCAAATATATGGGGAAGAAATGGAAACAATGACAGACTTTGTTTTCCTGGGCTCCAAAATCACTGCAGATGGCGATTTCAGCCATGAAATTAAAAGACGCTTGCTCCTTGGAAGAAAAGCTATGACCAACCTAGACAGGGTATTAAAAAGCAGAGACATGACTTTGCCAACAAAGGTCCATCTTGTCAAGGCTATGGTTTTTCCAGTAGTCATGTATGGATGTGAGAGTTTGACTATAAAGTAAGCTGAGCACTGTTTAATTGATGCTTTTGAACTGTGGTGTTTTAGAAGACTCTTGATTGTCCCTTGGACTACAAGGAGATCCAACCAGTCCATCCTAAAGGAAATCAGTCCTGAATTTTATTGGAAGGACTGATATTGAAGCTGAAACACCAAAGTTTTGGCCACCTGATACGAAAAACTGACTCATTTGAAAAGACCCTGATGCTGGGAAAGATTGAAGGCAGGAGGAGAAGGGGACGACAGAGGATGAGATGGTTGGATGGCATCACTGACTCGATAGACATCAGTTTGAGCAAGCTCTGGGAGTTGGTGATGGACAGGGAAGCCTGGCATGCTGCAGTCCATGGGTTGCAGAGTCAGACACGACTGAGCAACTGAACTGAACTGAACATGAATTGGCCACAGGTATACATGTGTCCCCCCCATCCTGAACCCCTTCCCACCTCCCTTGCCACTCTATCCCTCTGGGTTGTTCCAGAGCACTGGCTTTGGGTGCCCTTTTTCATGCATCGAACTTGCACTGGTCATCTATTTTACATATGGTAATATACATGTTTCAGTGCTATTCTCTCAAATCATCCCACCCTCACCTTCTCCCAGTGAGTCTAAAAGTCTATTTTTTACATCTATGTCTCCTTTGCTGCCTTACATGTAGGATCATCAGTACTGTATTTCTAAATTTCATATATATGTGTTAATATACAGTATTTGTCTTTTCTTTCTGATTTGCTTCACTCTGTATAATAGGTTCCAGTTTCATCTAACTCATTAGAACTGACTCAAATGTGTTCCTTTTTATAGCTGAGTAATATTCCATTTCACACTTTCCTTTTGGCCCAACTCTCTACCAATAAACTATAGACTTTCTCTTCTCATTTATAAAACTTATCTATAAATCTAAACATACAGGAATAAAATTTCATACCGCAGTTGACAACTTACATGAAAAGTATCAGCACCATGGGATTTACAAACACCTAAAAATTTGCATTTCTACAATACATTACTTGAGAAGCCTTTAAATTATAATGCAACCAACACTATTATGAGAGACTTTAAGATAGACTGAGTAATTCTTCGCTGAAGGCAGTACAATTATGAAGTCTCTACTCTTGGGAGTTCACCTGTAGAGTTTTGAAGAAACTGTATTCCTTACAATTGAAGAATACTGAGATCTAAAACACTAATTAGTATATGAATCTTATAACCTAGAATACTGAGCTGGAAATAACCCAAGAGAATGTTCATGCCTGATTTGAGCTACTCTTTTTTTAGGGGGTGTGGCTGGAGGTGGGGTGTGAAAGGAAGTACAAGAATCAATGACTAAAACTGAATTGAAACTTAAAATTCAATAGACTATTTGAGTTGTAAATGGCCTCTGAAATCACTTGGTCCAATATTTCATTCCACACTGGAGGAAACTGAGACCTGAAGGAGGGAAGGCATTTTCACTTATTTAACTACTAGGCAGTGGGAGAAATGTGGAGTAAAATCTGGTTCTCCTAATTCCCAATCCAGTTTCCATCCTACTATAGGAGTAAATTCCAGAAATCATAAGAAGAAGATAATATGATAACAGGCCAAATGAAAATATAAAAGAAGTAAAGGAAACAGAAAGAAAAAAGAGCTGTTTAAGTAGCATTTTATAATTTACTATTGTGTTAGTCCATCCAGGCTGCTACAACAAAATACAGAGTTGACCCTCCAGATCATCAGGTTCTACGTCTACAGATTCAGCCACACTTGAAACATTTTTAAAAATTCAGAAAGTTCCAAAAAGTAAAACTTGACTGTGCCTCACACTAGCAACTATTTACACAGCATTTACATTGTATTAGGTGTTATAAGGAATCTAGAGATGATTTAAAGTGTACAGGAGGATATGCATAGGTCATATGCAAATAATATACCACGTTATGTAAGGGGCTTGATTTTGGTACAAAGGGATGACTGTACCATAGATTGGTGGCTTATAAACAACAGAAATGTATTTCTCACAGTCTGGAGGCTGGAAGACTGAGATCAGGATGCCAGCAGAGTCGAGTGGTGGCCTTCTTCCAGGTCACAGACTTCTCCTTGGATCCTCACATGACAGAAGGGTCAGGTTAGCTCTCTGAGGCTTCTTTTAAGGGCACTAATCAACCTAACAGAAGAAGAAGATATTAAGAAGAGGTGGCAAGAATGCACAGAACTGTACAAAAAAGAGCTTCACAACCCAGATATCACAATGGTGTGAGCACTCATCTAAAGCAAGACATCCTGGAATGTGAACTCAAGCGGGCATCAGAAAACATCACTGCAAACAAAGCTAGTGGAGGTGATGGAATTCCAGTTGAGCTATTTCAAATCCTGAAAGCTGATGCTGTGAAAGTGCTGCACTCAATATGCCAGCAAATTTGGAAAACTCAGCAGTGGCCACATGGCTGGAAAAGGTCAGTTTTCATTCCAATCCCAAAGAAAGGTAATGCCAAAGAAGGCTCAAACTCCTGCACAATTGCACTCATCTCACACACTAGCAAAGTACTGCTCAAAATTTTTCAAGCCAGGCTTCAGCAATACGTGAACTGTGAACTTCCAGATATTCAAGCTGGTTTTAGAAAAGGCAGAGGAACCAGAGATCAAATTGCCAACATCCACTGGATCATCAAAAAAGCAAGAGTTCCAGAAAAACATCTATTTCTGCTTTATTGACTATGCCAAAGCCTTTGACTGTATGGATCACAATAAACTGTGGAAAATTCTGAAAGAGAAGGGAATACCAGACCACCTAATCTGCCTCTTGAGAAACCTACATGCAGGTCAGGAAGCAATAGTTAGAACTGGATGTGAACAACAGACTGGTTCCAAGCAGGAAAAGGAGTATGTCAAGGCTGTATATTGTCACCCTGCTTATTTAACTTACATGCAGAGTACATCATGAGAAACGCTGGACTGGAAGAAGTATAAGCTGGAATCAAGATTGCCAGGAGAAATATCAATAACCTCAGATATGCAGATGACACCAC
>SJYA01003486.1:83750-95971 GCA_006410615.1 Neotragus moschatus
GGTTCTAATTTCTTGGATTGAACACTGGGAAATGAGAATATCATGTATATGTTAGGCAATTTACCTTGCAGTTCTACACTTAAATATAATAAATTTCAATATACTGAACAAACAGCAATTTATGGGAATAAAACATGTAAATATTGAACAATGACAAACATTTCTGAGAAACTCTGGTCCAATGTAGAGGCAGAATGAAAAAGTTCTTTGGGCAAGCATTTCAACATGTACAAGCCCCATTTCAGTGCACAAGAAGTTCATTTTGATAAGTGAACTCCTTGCTGCTGCTGCTGCTGCTGCTGCTGCTAAGTCGCTTACAGTCATGTCCGACTCTGTGAGACCCCATAGACGGTAGCCCACCAGGCTCCCCCATCCCTGGGATTCTCCAGGCAAGAACACTGGAGTGGGTTGCCATTTCCTTCTCCAATGCATGAAAGTGAAATGTGAAAGTGAAGTCGCTCAGTCGTGTCCAACTCTTCGTGACCCCATGGACTGCAGCCTACCAGACTCCTCTGTCCATGGGATTTTCCAGGCAAGAGTAAAGCAGCCACAAATGAACCAAGGTACCTATTATAGCAGAACTGTAATAAATTTGACAAAAATAATCATCAAGTTTTATCTAAGGATCCCTTCAGTATCATAAAAGACATGCCTATTCCCTATTAATAAAATAATATTATTTTACATCCTGTCCCATAACTATATCCTCAAGTCTCCAGTAACTTCTGTGCTGACAGTAATAATTGTCCCTTGTCCCTTTCATTGGTCAACCACTTGGTGTATAGCTGGGAACTAGTAGCCTGTTATCTCTCAGCTCAGACATGGCCCAGTGGTCCTCCCTATTAACTTGGCCTCCCTTCAGTGGCATAGTTTACCACTCTCAGACCTGGCTGTATCTCTCACTGGATACCTGGCCAAGTTAGTCTGCCCTGTTGTCCTCAACTACAAGACCATTTTGTCCCCCTGTGAGTCCCTTCGTAAGTTCCCCATCAAGCACTATGTCATATTCCATATTCCTCCTCTGGACAAGTGGGGACCTCTAGCATATGGAAGACCAGAAAACTCTGAGGAGCAAAACTTAGGCTTTCTTTCTGCTTGGCCATGCTGAGTTGTTTGTTTTATTCTGATGTGGCTGTTCTATGTGGCCATGGGAGTACCTTGCAAGATCTCCCAGATTTTGGAAACAGAGCAAATGGTTTTCTTGTTTAGGCTTTCTTCTCAACTCCAGGCTGGAGATGTGAATTCAAAACATAAATAAAGTATCGCCCGATTTCCATGTCTCCAATTGCTTCTCTTTTCCTGAATTCACTGGGGACTAGGAGGGACGACTAAGGGTCTTAATTCCAAGCAGTAGAAAACAGTTTTGCCTAATTTGAACAGAAAATTAATTTATTTCCGAATAATGAGTAGCTCACAGATTCTGGAAGTAATGAAGAGCCAAGCATAGAGGCATTGTGGCTAAGAGCACACCATAGAAGTGGGTTCTGGGAGACACTACCACCAGGCTGCTGGATCTACACATCACTGATGCTGAACGATGGATGTGGCTGTCACTACATCAATACTATGCTTGCCAGAATGGATTCTGCACAATCCCTGTCTTGTATCATTAACCTGCCACTTAAAGTTTGGTACAATGCAAGTGGGGTAGCCCTGGCTTCAAAGAACACTGAGGAAGCAAGTACTGTAACAGGCATTCTCAGCTTCTCTGTTGTGAAGAAAGCTCAGACTACTTAGTAGGCACTGTCCAAACACAGGAAAAGGATCTAGATGCTGAGCAGCAAGAGGCACGCTAACTGATACTACAGTGTGGGTTTTCTACTTCCCCTACTTTGTTAACACTTTTCTTTCCTAGGTGATTTAATGACTAGGTAATACAATGGCAGGACAGATGAGCCCCGTCTTCTGCAGGTACTATAATGGTATAATGGCTACTGGACTCATGATTTGGAAGTTGGGGTGAAAGAAATGATTAGTATTTCCAAAATACCCTCATTAAATTGGAAAATGGAGAAATTTAAATCACTGTTATACCCTAAACACTGCACATCATACATAATAAGAAACTATTTTGAGATTAAGCAATTGAATATGTTTCTGAAATCTTAATTCAAATGCTTATCTAAAACATATATTACCCTACAATTCAGGTTTCAATTTTTCAAAATTAGCAATTACATTTCCTCATAGGTTTATAAATAGAGTACGAATTTTTAGTTTTGGAGGTTGGATTCCATCCTTAGAAACAATGCCTATTTTTTGTTTGTTTTTGTACATGATGTTTTGTCTTTGTTTAAAGCACAATAAAGAGCTGGCATGTAATTGTTCAATTCCGTTCAGTCACTCAGTCATGTCCAACTCTTTGCGACCCCATGAACAACAGCATGCCAGGCCTCCCTGTCCAAAACCAACTCCCTGAGTTCACTCAAACTCACATCCATCGAGTCAGTGATGCCATCCAGCCATCTCATCCTCTGTCATCCCCTTCTCCTCCTGCCCCAAATCCCTCCCAGCATCAGAGTCTTTTCCAGTGAGTCAACTCTTCACATGAGGTGGCCAAAGTACTGGACTTTCANCTGGAACTCTTTTGCTTTTTTGATGATCCAGTGGATGTTGGCAATTTGATCTCTGGTTCCTCTGTCTTTAGGACTATGCAAATTTTCTATTTTTATCCAAATTTCAGCTGCATTGATTCAAAGGGCTGAACATGAAAGGGTGAAGATGACTCCTCAGCAGAATATGTTTGGGGATAATCAAGACACACATACATTTCCATACACGAGTCAACACTTTGAGAAAACTTCCTTTTGCCTTAGAGTAGTAGAAAATCCCCACTATTAACCAGGAACTCTTATAAAGTGTTATCCATAAGCTTCTGAATCTCATAAGGACCTTGATGCATGCAGTAAGTGACAAGATGAGTCTCTATTTATTAACAGCACAGTCTTATGGCTTCAAATAACCAGGGGCAGGCTATGAAAAATATCAGATAAAAACAACAAGTGTTTATGTGGATGTAGAGAAATTGGAGCCTTGGACACTGCTGGTGAGAATGTAAAATTATGCAACCTCTTTGGAAAACAGTCGGGCAATTTCTCAAAATCTCAACTCTCAGTTTCTCACTATATAGTTACCATATGACCTAGCAATTTCACTCCTAAGTATATATCCAAAAGTACTGAAAACAGATACTAAGACACTTGTACACAAATACTCATAGTGGCGCTATGAATTGACAATTGCCAAAAGGTAGAAAAAAGCAATTACCTAGCCGGTGAATGGATAAATCAAATGTGATCTAGCCAAATGATGGAATATCATTTAACCATCAAAAGGAATGAAGGGAGGAGTGAACAAATTAGTAGAACAGGAGCTACCCAGCTGTAGTCACCCTCACAGAAATACTGGTTAGCAACTATCCACAGACAAGAACAAAATGAATTGAACAGCACATTAAAAGGATCACATACTATGATCAAGTAAATGTAATACACTACACTGACAGAATAAAGAATAAAAATCAACAGATCATTTCAATGGATGCAGATAATACATCTAACACAATTCAACATTCTTTCATGACAAAAACTCTTAATAAATCGGATATAGAAGGAATGTACCTCAACATAATAAATGCCATATATGACAAATTCACAGCTAACATCACACTTAATAGTACAGTCTAAAAACTTTTCCTCTAAGATCAGGAACAAGAAAATAGTGTCCACTATCACCACTCTCATTCAACATATTACTAGATGTCCTGGCCAGGATAATTAAGCAAGAAAACTAAAGCATCCAAATTGGAAAAGAAGGAGTAAACTTATGTCTCTTTGCAGATAATATGACCTTATATATACAGAAGTCCAAACAGTAAATCTTTAGGACTAATAAACAAATTCAGTAAAGTCACAGGTTATAAAATATAGAAAAGTTATTTGTACTTCTATACACTAACACATCTGAAAAATAAATTAATCCCATTAAAAAGAAAAAGAAAAGAACCTCATTCACAATCACCTCAAAAACAACAAAATACTTTGGAATAAATTAAACTAAGGAGGTAAAATATCTGGATGCTGAAAATTATAAAATGTTAATGAAAGAAGTTGAATAAAACCCAAATAAATGGAAAGATATTCTGTGTTCATGGATTGGAAGGATTAATGTTACTAAAATGTCCATACTGCCCAAAACAATCTACTGATTCAATGCAATCCTTACCAAAACTCCAATGGAATTTTTCACATAAATAGAAAAAACAATTGTAAAAGTCATATGGAGCCACAAAAGAAGCTAAATACTCAAAGCACTCTTAAGAAGAACAAAGCTGGATGTAACACAATTCATTATTTCAAGCTATATTTCAAAAATATAGTAATCAAACACTATGGTCCTGGCATAAAAACAGACACATAGATCAATGGAATAGACTAGACAGCCAAGAAATAAACCCATGTATATATGGTAAACTAATCTTTGAAAAGCGTGCCAAGAATACATTAAGTGCAAAAGATAGTCTTTTCAATAAATAATGTTTGGAAAACTGTATATCCACATGCAAAAGGATAAAACTGAACACTGACAACACTCAGAAAAATTAACTTGAAGTGAACTAAGGACTTAAATTTAAAACATGAACCTTTAAAACTCCTAGAAGAAACAAGGGTAAAATTTCCTTAACATAAGTACTGATAAAGTTTTTTGGATATGACATCAAAAGCACTGGAAACAGAAGCAAAAATAAACAGCTGAGGCTACATCAATAGAAAAAGTTTCCCTACAGCAAAGGAAACAATTAACAAAATGAAAAGGAAGCCTTATGGAATGGAAGAAAATATTTGCAAACCATATATTTGATGAGGGGTTGATATCTAAAATNTAAAGTTTTTTGGATATGACATCAAAAGCACTGGAAACAGAAGCAAAAATAAACAGCTGAGGCTACATCAATAGAAAAAGTTTCCCTACAGCAAAGGAAACAATTAACAAAATGAAAAGGAAGCCTTATGGAATGGAAGAAAATATTTGCAAACCATATATTTGATGAGGGGTTGATATCTAAAATATAAAAGAAACTCATTATTTACTAGATTTAAAAAATAATGTAAGATCCATACATTGTTCTTTAAAACTTTAAATATTTTAATAAAAATATTACTTAAAAAATAAAGAAACTCAAAAAATATAAAAGAAACTCATTTTTTAGCAGCCCCCCCAAAAAATAGTAAAAGAGAAATATTTCAATTTTTAAAATGAGCAAAGGACCTGAAGAGAGATTTTTCCCAAGAAGACATACAAATTGTCAACAGGTCATCAAAATGTGCCCAACATCACTAATCATCAGGAAAATGCAAATTAACACCACAATGAGATATCATCTCTCACCTGTCAGAACGGCCATAATCAAAAAGACAACAAAGAATACATTTTGATGAGGATATGAAGAAAAGGGAATACACTGTTAGTAGGACTATAAATTGGTGCAGCCAGTGTGGAAAACAATATAGATGTTCCTCAAAATTTAAAGAGAACTACCATATGATTCAGTAGTTCTACTCCTGGGTCTATATCCAAAGAAAATGAAAATACTAATTGGAAAAGATATCTGCACCCCAATGTTCATAGCAGCACTATTTACAATAGCTAAGATGTGGAAGCAATCTAAGTGTTCATCAATAGATGAATGGATAAAGTGTGGCATGGTGTGGCATGGCGTGTGTGGTGTGTGTGTGTGTGTGTTCCCATTGCTGTGTTAGTCACTCAGTCCTATCTGATTCTTTGCAACCCCATGGACTATAGCCCACCAGGATCCTCTGTTCATGAGACTCTCCAAGCAAGAATACTGGAATGGGTAGCCATTCCCTTCTCCAGGGGATCTTCCTGACCCAAGGATCTAATCCAGGTCTCCTGCACTGCAAGCAGATTCCTTACCATCTGAACCACCAGGGAAGCCCAATATGTATGTATGTGTGTGTATGTGTGTGTGTGTATATATATATGTATATATATACACACACACATACACAGTGGAATACTACTCAGTCATAAAAATGAGTGAAATTTTCCCATTTGAAACAAGGATAGACCAAGAGGGCACTATGCTTAGTGAAGTAAGTTAGACAGAGGAAGACAAATACTATAGGATTTCATTTAAATGTGGAATCTAAAAAATAAAAGAATATAACAGAACAGAAACAAACTCACAGATGCAGAGAACAAAGTAGCAGTTGCTAGTGAAGAGGGTGTTGCAGGGAGGAACAAGTTATAGGAAGGGGATTAAGAGGTTAGAACTATCAGGTATAAAATAAATAAGCTACAAGGATGCGTTAAAGTACAGGACTGAAGCAATGACTGAAGCAGGGGGTATAGCCAACATTTTATAATAAGCTTAAATGGAGTATAATCTGTAAAAACGGAATCACTGTTGTTAATATGAAACAAATTGCTGTTGTTCAGTCACTAAGTCATGTCTGACTCTTTGTGATCCTATTTACTGTAGCCCATCAGGCTCCTCTGTCCACAGGCTTCTCCAGGCAAGAATGCTAGAATGGGTTGCCATTTCCCCCTCCAGGGGATCTTCCCGACCCAGGGATCAAACCCACATCTCCCACATTTCCTGCATTGGCAGGCAGATTCTTTACCACTGAGCTACCAGGGAAGCCTCCTGAAACAAATATAACATTATAAATTAGCTGTCAGTTCAGTTCAATCGCCCAGTCGTGTCTGACTCTTTGCAATCCCATGACTGCAGCATGCCAGGTTTCCCTGTCCATCACCAACTCCCAGAGCTGCTCAAACTCATGTCCAATGAGTTGGTGATGCCATCCAACCATCTCATCCTCTGTCATTAAATTAACTATATTAACTAAATTAACTATAGTTTGATTTAAAAAAACCAGGCTATTATCAAAAAGACAAGAGATAACAAACATTGGCAAGGATGCAGAGAAAAGGAAACGCTTGTGTGGTATTGGTGGGAATGTAAACTAGTGTAGCCATTATGGAAAACAGTATGGAAGTCCCCTCAAAAATTAAAAATAGAACTACCACATGATTCAGCAAACTCACCTCTGGGTATATATTTAAACAAAATTAAATCAGTATCTGGAAGAGACACCTGAAGTCACATGTTCATTGTAGCACTATTCACCATAGCCAAAACAGGAAGCATCCTAAATGCCTCTCAGTGAATGAATGTATTGGGTCTGTTACTGAATTTTATCATGTCACAACTAATACTGTCAGCAAAACATAAAACATCACTTGGAAATTATTTTTAAAATGTGATTATAGGACTTCCCTGGTGGTCCAGTGGTAAAGAACCCACCTGTCAGCACAGGGGACACGGGGTCAATCCCTGCTTTGAGAAGATTCCACATGCCACAGAGCAACTGCACCGTAAGCTCTTGCACCACAACTACTGAGCCTGCACTCTGAAGCCCCGGAGCCACAAAGACTTCTAGCCCACCTGTCTAGAGCCCGTGCTCCCAAAATGAGAAGCCCCCTCGATGAGAAGCCCATGCGCCACAACTAGAGAGTGGCCCCTACTTGCCTCAACTAGAGAAAGCCCACACACACCAATGAAGGCCCAGCACAGTCAAAAAGAAAGAAATGTGATTATACATACAGACACAGATACACATGTACCATCTCATAAATAATGGAATATTATCAATTCATGAGAAAGAATGAAATCTTGTCCCTTGTGATCTACTAGATGAACCTGGAAGGCACCATGCTAAGTGCAGTAAGTCAGAAGACAAAAACTGTATGATATCACTTATATGTGGAGTCTAAAAAAGCTAACTCATAAGAACTGGGAGCACAGTGGTGGTTCCTAGGGGCTAATGGATGGGGGAACAGGAGAGATGTTGGTGAAAGGGTACAAACTTCCAGTTATAAGATTTATAAGTTCTGGGGATCTAATATATAGTGTTGTGGCTATTAATAATAGTGAAAAAAAAGTGAAAGTGTTAGTCACTCAGTCATATCTGACTCTTTGCAACCCGGTGGACTGTAGCTCACCAGGCTTCTCTGTCCATGGAATTCTCCAGGCAAGAATACTAGAGTGGGTTGCCATACCCTCCTCCAGGGGATCTTCCTGACCCAGGATCAAACCCGCCTCTCCCATATCTCCTGCATTGGCAGGTAGATTCTTTACCACTGAGCCACCAAGGAAGCCCAACATCTTATATTACTCCATTAATATGAAATGTACAGAATAGACGAATCTACAGAGCTGGAAAATAGATTAGTGTTTGTCAGGAGCTGGCTGGAGTGAAAACAGGGAATGACTACTAATTGGTACAGGGTTCCTTTTTTATGGTGATGAAAATGTGCTGGAATTAGATAGTAGCAATAGTCACACAACTCTATATGTAAACTAAAAACCAATGAATTGTATAATTTAAATGGATTGATTTTATGGTATGTCTATTATGTCTCAATTTTTAAAATAGTATAAAGAACAAGGAAAAGGTAGGAGGCCTCTGAATCTAGTAAAGGGAGTGCTTTATCTGAGGGCACAGCAGGATCTGGTTAATCAATCCTTTTGTCCCAAGGACTTCCCTGGTGGCTCAGTGGTCAGGACTCCAAGATTCCACTGCAGGGAGAGAGGGTTCAATCCCTGGAAAGGGAACTAAGATCCCACATGCTGCACAGCCAAAAATTTTTTAATTAAGTAACAGTACCAAATCCTCTCTTCCCCCACAACAAACATTGACCTGGTAGTTTAGATCTAAGACCAGTTCAACAGAATTACAAGTCAATGTCCCTATAAAAAAGGATATTTTGATATCAAGAATGTTATGAAAATTGACTTTAGTGACTACTGAGAGGAGTTTAATGAGGAAGACATGGATGGCTTTATATATGAAGGAGAGTTGCACAAAGAAGAAAGAAGGATACTGAGTCAGAGAGTGATGGTTACACCAAAGAAAAACTCTAAGATTAGCCTTAACGTCCAGGTTTTCATTAGTGTTGAGGCAATATTATGAAACATTAAAACTCTTGCTAATTGATCTGCCACATCACGGTTCTCAGTCCAGGCAGCTACAGCATTGCATACTTGTTGCCCTAGGGCAGGTTGCTAGAACAGAAATATAAAAGCAAAGAACTGACCAGTGCTGACCTTCTAATTTTCCCAGTCGAAATTCTAAACTCAAGACAGAGACAATTGTTCTTAGAGGAAAGATTTTCTTTAGGTCACAAGAGCCTATGTCTTTGAGCCTCCGAAGACAAGGCCTTGGTCTAAGCAATGGGAAAAGAATAATGTTCACAAATAACTTCATCCTTCCCATCCAAATTTAAGATTTCATGTGAGTGATGGGGGAGGCATTGAGTAGGGAAGAAATAGTCTAAGAAAAGTGCCAGACAGGCACTGATGAGGCCTCATAGGCTGATCAGGACCAAGAGGTGATGGAGCTCCAGATAAAGTTTGGAATAAAGATTAAGAAGACCCCATATCTCATGCTCTGGGAGGCAGAAAGACTCACAGAGACATCTTCAAACCCTCGTGGCTTGAAAAAAAGAGAGGAAAAAAAAAAAGATGGATGCATGGGTCACCTGGCAGAATCCCCATCAATCCTGAGGGTTTGTGGGCAACAGTTCATACGTTCCCTGCAGTCCACAGCGTGGTGGATCTGGAAGGGCCTCAGAAGTTCACTTCCAGGCCACTCTCAGCACACACAACAGGAACCTGAAGCCCAGGAACGGGACTTGATGGGAATGAAACATCTCAACAAATGGCAGCATGATGGGGGAGGGGGGTGAAGATGACTAAACAAAGAGGGAAATAAGTCCATTTCAGGGCAGAGCAGCCATCCTTGGGCCTGGTATCCTCCCCACTATCTGTCTTAGTCCAAGTCCTCTGGAAGGAAAACTGCCACAAAGACTTTTCTTATAAGCGTGATCCCAGGAATCAAGGATGAGGTACAGGAGAATAACTCAGGTAAGGGGTAGAACTAAAATTAAAACTCATTAGTGAGCTGGCCACTGCAAAAGGCAAATGGCTGCTTGATCTAATGGAATATCTCAGGCTATGGGACATCCATCTTCTTGGGGAAGAAGTTGAAACATGCATGGCAACTAGCTCCCCATCAGTTTTGCCTCAGAGGTCATCAACTCCTTCCCATTTCCATGCTGTGCATGCACAGGCTCTGAGTAATTTCTGAAGCACCTCACACTTTAGCATCGATAAGGCAAGAGGTACTTACCTGGTGACAAACTGGTCTCCTCTTTGGTGGCTGAAATAAGAAGAGAATCTAAAGGGACGCATAACAAGTGTCAGATATATTGCTACCTAAGCAAGCACATGAGACCTCAGTGCCATTGTGGAAAGAAGTTGGGAAAAGAATCCTGAACTATGTACTCATTGAACCTGTTACAAGATTGACCTTGAATTGGCAAAATTGTCTTCTTCTCTAGAGGTAAGAAAAGTTCAAAATAGAGAGGAACCTGAGCTATACCAAAATCGTTATGCCACTTCAATGTCTGAGTATAGTGGCCTATAAAATTCATCTTGACTAACAATTCATTTAACATATTCATTCAGTAAGTATTTATTGAGTGTCTACTGCCTGGAAGCTTTAGCACACCCCTGCATAAGGCATCATAAAGATAAGTATAACAGTGCCTGTTCTCAAGAGGCTCATGATCTAGGGGAGATAAAGATACAATTCAGAAGGAAGAGCTAACTACGTCAGTGACAAAGTCAAGTGCTCACCATGTCAAGGTTTTGGGGCCCTCATCTGTAAAATGAAGTGAGAATCACGAATTTCTAACTTCTCTTCCCTCTTTGACATTCTGTGAACCTCTTTGTCACACAAAATCAAACAATGCCAATATAAAAGCTCTCATGTTTATTCCAAATGATCTTCCCCAATTCCTTCTTGCAAGGGAAATTGTTTCAGAGAAAGCAGAATAGAAATAGTCATCATGCTCACTTGTTCAAAACAAAGCCCACATGGCATCAAAACTGCTAATTTTTTTAGCTAAAAAATTCCAGCAGAAGTATTTTCTGACCTCACACAGGGAGAGAAACAGAAAGCTTTTAAAACCAAATTCATAGTACATTATGTACATACTGTACATAAAATAGGGTTTTCCTGGTGGCTCAGTTGGTAAACAACCCGTCTGTAATGAGAAGAGTACAGCAACCCACTTCAGTATTCCTGCCTGGAAAATGCCATGGGTAGAGGAGCCTGGTGGGCTATAGTCCATGGGGTCACAAAGAGACATGACTGAAGCAACTGACCACGCACACATACATAAAATACTGTCATAAGCAACTGTGAAGCATCTTTAACAGTTTAAAAGTCAACCAGCATGCTGGATTACTAACTAAAGCATTTATTAACTGTTTGTCTGATATTTCTTAACAATTGATTAACCAAATTAACTTCTATTCGTTTAAACGTTCTCACTCCTGCTGTCCAGTTCCAGTTTGATCCTTTCTTTCCATAAATCCCACCTACGCCAACTATCCTTTCATGGCTCTCCAAGTCATATTGTTTAGTGAATTTTTTTTCATTTGTATGTGTGTGTGAATGTACAGCATACTAAAATTTTTAATTTAAAAAAAATAGAAAAAAATACCAATGACATTGTTTAAGTGAGTGGAAGCTGACATGCCACAGGACCAATCAAAAGTCTCTAAATTTAATGCCACTGTATAATTAAGACTCAAAATTTTACTAAAATATCCTAGGTAATATATTTTCCAAGCAAAAGTTTAATAGTGTGAAATAGTGGATCTGGGTAAAATTTCTGACACATAACTCCTAACTTTTGAGGGTTAAGCAGATTAGATGCTTTGACATGTACTGAATGATTTAATCAGCCATACTAAAATTGTTTGAATAAATTGCTGAACAGAATTGAATGTATCTACATTTAAGGTATATCTTCAGTTTTCTCAATAAAAGGACCTTTATATTTCAGACTCTGCAACAAAGTGTTTTCAACATATTTTTCTTTCTTAAATATGTTATCTTTTCCTTAAATACAGAACAAAGGAAATTATATCTCTACCTTTATACCCTATAGACCATTTAGAACTAGCGAAGAAATATTTCTGTCTCATATTTTCTTTTTATAGTTCAGTGATTTCACAGAATCACTACATCATGGTATAAATGATGTATGAAATGAAAATGGTCAATTTCCTCTGCATGGAAAATGGAGATGTTATTCTGTAACTTACCTCTAGTACACTCATT
>SJYA01003486.1:102143-113236 GCA_006410615.1 Neotragus moschatus
CCAGGACATGGAAGCAATTTAGATGTCCATCAGCAGATGAATGGATAAGAAAGCAGTGGTACATATACACAATGGAATATTACTCAACTATTAAAAAGAATGCATTTGAATCAGTTCTAATGAGGTGGATGAAACTGGAGCCTATTATACAGAGTGAATTGTTAGAAAGAAAAACATCAATACAGTATATTAACACATATATATGGAATTTAGAAAGATGATGATGACCCTATATGAGACACAGCAAAAGAGACACAGATGTAAAGAACAGATTATTGGACTCTGTGGGAGAAGGGGAGGGTGGGATGATTTGAGAGAATAGCATTGAAACATGTATATTACCATATGTGAAATAGATTGCCAGTCCAGGTTTGATGCATGAGGCAGGGTGCTCAGGGCTACTGTACTGGGAATACCCTGAGGGATGGGATAGGGAGGAAGGTAGGAGGGAGGGTCAGGATGGGGAACACATGTACACTCATGGCTGATTCATGTCAATGTATGGCAAAACCCACCATAATATGGTAAAGTAATTAGCCTCCAATTAAAATTTAAAAAATAAAAATAAAATATGCTGTACCCTTTGAGCCAATAATTCCATCTCTAGGGATTGATCTTAAGGAAGTAATCAGAGACAGAATAACTAGATAGATAATTAGTAAATAAAGGCAGAAGTATTCAATAACAGAAAAATTATAATGTGTTCATTTAGTGACAGGATGAAATACATATGATACAAACTTAAGTGAAAAAGCAAGAAATAAAAGTACATATACATTAGTATCCCAAACATGTAAAGGGTATGTACACACACATACACAGAAATACAAGACTGAATGGAAATGCATGGGCATATTAACTGCTTCCTCTAAGTTTAAAAATTATGTTACTTTTTGTCATTTTGTATATGTATTTGCAAAGTTTTAAGAATAAGCATATATTTCTTTTAATTAAAAATTAAATTGTATTTTTGAAAAAAAGTCTTGTCTTCCAGTTTGTTCAAACTGACACAAATCACAATTACCCATTATAATAAGGAAATCTCTAACTAGCAATGAAACCCTTAATGAGAAGCCATATGTTTGCTTGGGGAATATTTTGAAAAGTGAAAGTGTTAGTTGCTCAGTTGTGTCTAAGTCTTTGCAACCCCATGGACTGTATCCTTCCAGGCTCCTCTGTCCATGGAATTTTCCAGGCAGGAATACTTGAGTGAGTTGCCATTTCCTTCTCCAGGGGATCTTCCCACTCCAGGGATTGTACTCAGGCCTTCTGCATTGCAGGCAGATTCTTTACCACCTGAGTCATCGGGGGAATATCTTGATTGTGTTTAAATGACCAACCAAAAGCAGTTTAGGATATTCAGTGGGGTCAGCTTTCATCATGAAAGTCAAGCTGCATTAACTAACCTTTTACCCTAGTCTAGGAATTGTTTGCAGAGAAGGCAGTGACAACCCACTCCAGTACTCTTGCCTGGAAAATCCCATGGATGGAGGAGCCTGGCAGGCTGCAGTCCACGGGGTTGCTCAGGGTCAGACACGACTGAGTGACTTCACTTTCACGCATTGGAGAAGGAAATGGCAACCCACTCCATTGTTCTTTCCTAGAGAATATCAGGGACGTCGGAGCCTGGTGAGCTGCTGTCTATGGGGTCGCACAGAGTCGGACACGACTGAAGCGACTTAGTAGTAGTAGCAGCAGCAGCAGCAGCAGCAGCAGCAGCAGCAGCAGCAGCAGCAGCAGCAGCAGCAGCAGCAGCAGCAGCAGCAGCAGCAGCAGCAGGTATTGTTTGCCTGCTACTTGTTGGGTCAGGAACTTAACAAGCAAAGGAGATTAGGCCCAGAGAGCAGATGACTAACAGGTGCAACTGGCATGAATTTTAATATCTTCCCATCCTATTATTCAACATAAAGTGCTTTAAATGCCCACATGGTATTTAGCTATAGAAATAACTAGCCTCATTTTCCACTCTGATTCATAAGTAGTTAACTGAAGATTTCAATTCATAACTGCTAAAGATCTACATCTCACTGGCTACTATTTGAAACAATATCTGGAATTACTGTTTGTAGTCAAAAGCATCTTCATTTTAACATTCAAAACTGAGCATCATGCAACACTAATTTTTCACTTGTGAATAGGAAAAAAGCCACTCTACAAACTCAGGGTGGACTCACTGATTAACATTACAAACCTTGAGGAATCTTTCTTACCTGGAATTTTGCCCTGATACTATTTGTGAAAATAAGCAAGGCCAAGTCTAGGCAATATCTGATTTCCTACTCTCACATCATGCAAGAAAAAGTAAATTGTATACCAAAAAGAAAACTGGGCTGGCCATCATTCTCTGAGCCTCAGTTTCCTCATCTCTTCAGTTCTGACAATTCATGGTTGCACTTCCATTAGAAGGCACTCTTGAAAATTAGAATCATACTTCCCTGAATTTCTTTCTGTCAGTAAATCACTGAGATGATATATACTACCTAACCATACTCATAAATAATATTGCTTTTAACGAAATTATGTCTTGTTTGAAATAGTTTATACTATCTTCCCCTCGTTACCTCCCTCAGTTCAGTTCAGTTACTCAGTCGTGTCCGACTCTTTGCAACCCCATAAAGTGCAGCACGCCAGGCCTCCCTGTCCATCACCATCTCCCGGAGTTCACTCAAACTCACGTCCATCGAGTCGGTGATGCCATCCAGCCATCCCACCCTCTGTCGCCCCTTTTTCCTCTTGCGCCCAATCCCTCCCAGAATTAGAGTCTTTTCCAATGAGTCAACTCTTTGCATGAGGTGGCCAAAGTACTGGAGTTTCAGTTTTAGCATAATCCCTTCCAAAGAACACCCAGGACTGATCTTTAGAATGGACTGGTTGGATCCGCTTGCAGTCCAAGGGACTCTCAAGAGTCTTCTCAATAGTCCAAAAACCCTACTACATAATTAACCTTTACAAATCTGACTGTAACTCTCTTCAGATTCTCTTGCCCTCTCAAACCATCTTGAAATAGCCAGTTTGCTGAAAATACTCTGTGTGTGTGTGTGTGTGTGTGTGTGTGTATGACCCAATACTGGGTGGTGAATGCAGTCATCATATAATTCCAAGTCAGGTATAACCCAACACAGAGCCTTCCTCTCAGATTTGATCAGATTTCCCTTTATGAAATTAGCATTCTCTGTGTACTAAAAAAAAATTTACTTATGAAATTTAATTAAGGAAATTATTACTCACTGAACACCAAAGGGATGTTGGTAAAAATTTTATATTCAAATTTCATATTCTCAATCCCATTAAAACACTTACATTTGCTTTTCAACAAAATTGTCTCAAACCAGGAGTTTGTTTTTCAATGCACAACATAGTGACCAAGTATAACTTAACCATGTAAAAAATAATAGCCCTGTTTTGCACACATGAATTTACCATTGGCTCATTTCTTTTCTTAATAGTTGGATTTTATCAGACTGCCACTATTTTAACTATCATTATTTTAAATAGTTCTATAGTACATTTTTCAAAAGTGCCATGTCTATATAATTCATGCCCAACAAATATTATCTCAGTAAAAACTGTCTTTCCTAGGAGAAGAAATTCAAAATATCATGTGAACTACACACAACTACATGACTCAACTTATTTTAAAAGAGACTTCATAGTATAGTGACATGCACACCAGGTTTATTATCCAATAGGCTGTGGTTCCCAGGCCAGCCCCACTACAAACAAGTTGCCTGTCCTAACTCAGTCTGGGTTATCCTGTCTTCCAAACAAGGGTAATAGAACCTACCTGGAGGCAGTAACAAAGATCAAAGGATTGCTAACATTAAACGGATATTTAGGACTTTTCCTTTACAACAGGCAAAAACAAAAAATTGAGCCATCTCTACCACTGAGGATAAGAAAAATGTAAAAATATTAAGAACATCTTTTTAAAGCACTGAAAAACTAATAATATAGTGAGAAATGGCCAGCAGCCAAAATCACGGGGACAAATAGAACCTGGAGAAGAATGCAAAGCCATCTTAACTCTAAGGGTATATACCTATCTCTTAGCTCTAAGGGTACATGCTGCACTGTGTGAAAGTCACTCAGTTGTGTCCAACTCTTTGCGACCCCATGGACTATACAGTACATGGAATTCTCTAGGCCAGAACACTGGAGTGGGTAGCCTTTCCCTTCTCCAGGGGATCTTCCCAACCCAGGGATCGAATCCAGGTCTCCTGCACTGCAGGGTAGATTCTTTACCAATTGAGTCACCAGGAAAGCCCAAGAATACTAGAGTGGGTAGCCTATCCCTTCTCCAGTGGATCTTCCTGACCCAGGAATCAAACCAGGGTTTCCTGCATTAGAGACACATTCTTGACCAACTGAGTCATCAAGGGACACTGAAGTGGGTTACCATTTCCTTCTCCAGGGGATCTTCCCAACCCAAGGATAAAACCTGGGTCTCCTGCACTGCAGGCAGGCTCTTTACTGCCTGAGCCACCACGGAAGCCCTCTAAGGGTATATACCTATCTCTGAGCTCTAAGCGTATATACCTCTTTAGGAGGAAAAGCTGAGAAATTCAGCTGCACTTTTGGTGACTTTGCAAGCCTAGAGAAATCAAAATCAAAACCCAGGGGCTACCAAAATCAGAAACTCTGATAAATCATCCCTTTAAGGCTAAAACCCCAAAAGACTTCCCATCCAAAGTTAAGGTGAAACAAAAGCAAACAATCTTTAACACTGAATTGCAACCCAATTTTGCAACATCTGGGATGCCCAGGGAAACTCAACCTCAAGAATAGAAATAGAATGCATAATTTGAAACCAGTTGAGGGGAAAAAATGGAATGAGATGATCAGTCCAGTTGAAGTCAATAAAAATCAGTCAAAGCTATGGTTTTTCCAGTAGTCATGTGAGAGTTGGACTATAAAGAAAGCTGAGCACTGAAGAACTGACGCTGTTGAGCTATGGTGTTGGAGAGACTCTTGAGAGTCCCTTTGACTGCAAGGAGATCCAATCAGTCCATCCTAAAGGAAATTAGGAAGGACGGATGCTGGAAGGACGGATGCTGAAGCTGAAGCTCCAATAGTTTGGCCACCTGATGTGAAGAACTGACTCATTGGAAAAGACCTTGATGCTGGGAATGACTGAAGGCAGGAGAAGGGGATGACAGAGGATGAGATGGTTGGATGGCATCACTGACTCAATGGACATGAGTTTGAGCAAGCTCCAGGAGCTGGTGATGGACAGGGAAGCCTGGCGTGCTGGAGTCCATGGGGCCACAAAGAGTTGGACACGACTGTGTGACTGAACTAAACTGAAATCAAGAAAGAAAGAAAAACACAAAATATAGAACGGGTAAGACAAAAAGCTCAAAATAAAACAATGGTAGTTACCATCAGTAAAATTGGACAAACTGCTCCAGTTACAAGAAGGAGATTATAAGACCGGATTTTAAAAAAAAATATCAGCACAGGCTATTTGCAAAAAAAACAAATCTAAATCATAATGATCTAAAAGTTTGAAATACAAGGATAGAGAAATATATTAAACACTAACAAAAGAAAGCTGGTATAGCTTTACTAATATACGAAAATTTTTTCTTTAATGCAAAATCATTACAGAGATAAAGAGGATCACTACTTNTATAAGACCGGATTTTAAAAAAAAATATCAGCACAGGCTATTTGCAAAAAAAACAAATCTAAATCATAATGATCTAAAAGTTTGAAATACAAGGATAGAGAAATATATTAAACACTAACAAAAGAAAGCTGGTATAGCTTTACTAATATACGAAAATTTTTTCTTTAATGCAAAATCATTACAGAGATAAAGAGGATCACTACTTAATGATAGAAGGTTTAAATAATCAGTAAGCATAAATAATTCCAAATTTGTATAGAACTACCAACATAAAGTAGAAATTTGTTGTTGTTTAGTCACTAAGTAGTGTCTGACTCTCTTACGACCCATGGACTATATAGCCTGCCTGGCCCCTCTGTTTACAGGCTTAATACTGAAGTAGGTTGCCATTTCCTTCTCCAGGGGATCTTCCCAACTCAGGGATTGATCCTTTGTCTCCTACATTGGTAGACAGATTCTTTACCATCTGAGCTACCAGAGAAGCCCCAAAACTAAAACTATATAAATCAAAATTGAATACAAGGAAAACTATACAGATGAACAATCATACCAGAATATTTTAATGCCTAACTGTGTTACTGACAGAATGATCCTCAACAATACATGGAAAAATATTAACAACCTCATAAATGAAACTGAGTTAGTAAAAATATTTAATTATTATATAAAACAATTGGAAAATATATTTTCCAGTAAAATTGAAAATACATTCACTTCAAGAACATATAGAATATTTATCAAAAATGCTATATACCATGGGCCATAAAGCAAGTGTCAGTAAATTTTAGAGCAATGAAACCTTATCGAGTATGTTCTCTCTGACCACAGGACAATTAAGTGAGAAATTAAAACAACAGAAAAATCCCTGAGTATTAAGAAATACTCTTCTAAATAATCCATAGTCAAAGGATAAGAAATGATAAATTTTTTAATTTTTGGAACTAAGCTGTAAGTGAAGAGCTAAAAAGTCTCTTGATGAAAGTGAAAGTGGAGAGTGAAAAAGTTGGCTTAAAGCTCAACATTCAGAAAACGAAGATCTTGGCATCCGGTCCCATCACTTCATGGGAAATAGACAGGGAAACAGTGGAAACAGTGTCAGACTTTATTTTGGGAGGCTCCAAAATCACTGCAGATGGTGACTGCAGCCATGAAATTAAAAGACCCTTACTCCTTGGAAGAAAAGTTATGACCAACCTAGATAGCATATTCAAAAGCAAAGACATTACTTTGCCAACAAAGGTCCGTCTAGTCAAGGCTATGGTTTTTCCTGTGGTCATGTATGGATGCGAGAGTTGGACTGTGAAGAAAGCTGAGTGCTGAAGAATTGATGCCTTTGAAGTGTGGTGTTGGAGAAGACTCTTGAGAGACCCTTGGACTGCAAGGAGATCCAACCAGTCCATTCTAAAGGGGATTGGCCCTGGGATTTCTTTGGAAGGAATTATGCTAAAGCTGAAACTCCAGTACTTTGGCCACCTCATGTGAAAAGTTGACTCATTGGAAAAGAGTCTGATGCTGGGAGGAATTGGGGACAGAAGGAGAAGGGGACAACAGAGGATGAGATGGCTGGATGGCATCACTGCCTTGATGAACATGAGTCTGAGTAAACTCCGGGAGATGGTGATGGACAGGGAGGCCTGGTGTGCTGCAATTCATGGGGTTGCAAAAAGTCAGACATGACTGAGCAACTGAACTGAACTGAACTGAAGCTGTAATAAAAATACTACATATCAAGGCTAATGATATACAGCTAAATCAGTACTTAAAGAGAATTATAAAAACACTTAAAGAGAATTATATAGCCTTGATAGCATGTGTTAGAAAAAGGATAATTAAAAAGAAATGAGGTTTAAATTAAGAGTAAAATGAATTCCCCCAAGACAATAGAGGTGATGATATAAGAAAAGAGAAAACAGAAATAAAGAAGATCAAAAAACAAAAACTGGTTATTGATATCAAAATGGGTATTGATATCAAGTTGGATATTGATATCAAAATGTACATTCTTATGGTCAGAATGATTACAAGATAAAACATTAAATCTAAGAAATGAAAAGGGGACATGACTAAAAATAGGATATGAGAAACAAGACTTTATTAAGAATAACTCTTCCAATAAGTCTGAAAGTGTAAACAAAAAATGGGGAAGCTCCTAAAAAATTTCAACTTATCATAATGGCTTCAAGAAGAAACAGAACATATGAACATCTGTCTAACTACTACATGTGCACACAAACACATACATACACACACACCCAGTGATACAGATGAACTTAACTGTCAGTTTTCAAGTTCTGTCACTCATTGGAGGAAGAAAACTTTCAGTCTTTAACAAATGTTCCAGAAGATGTAAAAAGAGAGTACACCTCCAACNGGCTTCAAGAAGAAACAGAACATATGAACATCTGTCTAACTACTACATGTGCACACAAACACATACATACACACACACCCAGTGATACAGATGAACTTAACTGTCAGTTTTCAAGTTCTGTCACTCATTGGAGGAAGAAAACTTTCAGTCTTTAACAAATGTTCCAGAAGATGTAAAAAGAGAGTACACCTCCAACTTATTTTATGAAGTTAACATAATTTGAATACCTAAACTTGAAAAGATGGCATTAAAAAGGAAAATTATAAGCTAGTCTCACTAATGGGTATAGATATAAAGCCCTAAACAAAATAGCAGCAAACCAAATCCAAAAGTAAATTAAGAGGATTATCCATTTTGTACGAGTCAGATTTATTTCAGGAATTCAAGGTCTAAACATTTATATACATGGAAGGAGTACATGAACAGAAGAGTCTCTCAGGGCATCTAGGTACTGGCAATATTCTTATTTAGATTGCTAGTTAACACATGTATTTGATTTACAAATATTTATAAATATTCAAATTTTTGTATACTTATGTTACTGGCTGTAAGTTTTATGTTTCATAAAAAGATTTTTAAAATAACCAAAATATATTTATAGTCAATTATTTCTATAGCATTTTCTAGCAAAAGTGGGTAGGATGGTAAATTATCCTTATCATCTATAATAGGCATTTGCATTAGGTAGGTATTGAAAATAACATTGTTCTAAACCACTAGTGCTATAGAAAGCTATTTTTAATATTTTTTCAATGAAAAGCTTTATTTCTATTCAAGTTCAACTCGCCTGTGTTTTCACCAGGACTTCCTTCCCAGAGTAAGAATATGAGTTTGTAATCTAGTTCTACCTCCTAGCTTTAGGATCACTGGCTGAGCAAGCTACTTAGCCTCTTTGAACTTGTTTCCTCTTCCTTCTGCAGGTAATAATTGTCTTCTGATGCTGGAGAGAGTTAAATCAGATACCTCATGTAGAGTACTAACATGTGGTAAACACTTAAAACTTGGTAATTATAAGTGTTGTTTTTATTATTATATAATTATAATGGTCTTATTCTGCAGCCAGTTTACATAACAGCAGTCAGCGGGTTCTGCTTTGCATTCTAGCTTCCACTACTTCACATTTGGTGAACTTAAACGTGTTCTTAAACTTCTCAGAGCCTCAATTTCATCACGTGTAAAATAAGGATAAGTATACCTCTAGATCATGGCATCTGGTCCCATCACTTCATGGCAAATAGATGGGGAAACAGTGGAAACAGTGGCTGACTTTATTTTTCTGGGCTCCAAAATCACTGTGGATGGTGATTGCAGCCATGAAATTAAAAGATGCTTGTTCCTTGGAAGGAAAGCTATGACCAACCTAGACAGCACATTAAAAACCAGAGACATTGCTTTGCCAACAATGGTCTGTCTAGTCAAGGCTATGGTTTTTCCAGTAGTCATGTATGGATGTGAGAGTTGGACTATAAACAAAGCTGAGTGCTGAAGAATTCATGCTTTTGAACTGTGGTGTTGGAGAAGACTCCTGAGAGTCCCTTGGACTGCAAGGAGATACAACCAGCTCATCCTAAAGGAGACCAGTCCTGGGTGCTCATTGTGGGGACTGATGATGAAGCTGAAACTCCAATACTTTGGCCACCTGATGCAGAGAGGTGACTCATTTGAAAAGACCCTGATGCTGGGAAAGATTGAGGGCAGGAGGAGAGGGGGACGACAGAGGATGAGATGGTTGGATGGCATCACTGACACAATGGACATGGGTTTGGGTGGATTCTGAGAGTTGGTGATGAACAGGGAGGCCTGGCATGGGGTCTCAGAGTCAGATACGACTGAGTGACTGAACTGAACTGAACTGATACCTCTTTGGGGCTTCCCAGGTGGGACTAGAGGTAAAAAAAAAAAAAAAAAAACCGTCTGCCTAACGCAGGAGAGATAAGAGATGCAGCTTCAATCTGTGAGTCAAGAAGGTCCCCTGGAGTTGGCATAGCAACTTACTCCAGTATTCTTGCCTGGAGAATCCCATGGACAGAAGAGCCTGGCAGGCTACAGTCCATAGGGTTGAAATTAGTCAGACACTACTGAAGGAAGTTAACACACACACACATACCTCTTTAGCTGTAGGACTCAAATGAGGAAAAAGTACAGCAAATTTCAGTTGTCTGAAACATACCCCAAGGCACAATTCTATCACTGCTGAAGAGCCCCCATGGGGCCATAGCAGAAGCTCAGAGAGCAAGTTACCATCTCAAATTTCCTAAATGGTTTCCCATTGAGCCCTTGTTCCTTGAGCATCCTCAAGATGTCACAGCTACAGCTGTTCATCTATTTCTCATCAAATATCATGTCACTATTCCCCAGTCCAAGCTTTCATTTTGTTGATGGATGTTAGTATGCTAATAGAAATTATAGAAAAGTATACACATTCTGAAAATTAACCTAATTATAATCTGTGAAGAGTCATCTGTCAATTGACTCAGACTCTGATATTAATTCTATGACCTTGATAAGTTATTAGCTATGTGGCATTCAGCAAGTTACCTCTCTGGCCGTTTCCACATCTGTGAAAGAGAGGTGGTAATATTGAAAATTTATTGAGGTCTACTAATACTAGGCACTAAAGAAGGTGCTTAACATATATTAACACTTTTAATACACATACATCATTAAAGGTTAGTAGTAGTATTGCTGTTGTTTCCATTTTACATATAAGAAAATTGAAACTCAGGTTAATTGCCTAAGGTTATGTTGTAGAAACATCAAGATTCAAGTCCAGGTCTCTCTATTGCCAAAACCCAATCTACTATACTTCATTGCTTCTCAATTAATGGAATATCTTCCATGTGATAGGCAATCTACATTCATCATCCTTATAAACTTGAAGATCAAAGGAGATATTCCTTATAAAACGCTTGGCACAGGGCCTAACACAGACACACATAACAAAGTAAAAAGCCTGTAGCCTTCCAACTTTCTTCTAGTGCTTTGAAAAAACAAAAACAAACAAGACACTATTCTTTTGATTGAATAATAGGAGCTGTTCTTCCCACATATCTAACATTAGCTGCTATAAAGCAATATATGTACTGATACTGT